>BGPR01009109.1:15736-42369 GCA_013235015.1 Araneus ventricosus
GAGACATAAAGATGTCTCTTCATTTCTTGCATGTCTTCTATATTGTTGCAGCGATTTTTGGACTTGGTCATCTGGTGAGAAGAAAGATTAAATGCCATGCAAGAAATCTAAGAGACACAAAGATGTTTTAATGGCTGAAGTGTTTTTTGAAACATCAGTTAAATTTTGTGTTACTTGCTGCATTCTTACCATTGCTCCTTAAGTAACAAATGATGTAATTTCGGAGCCTAGTTTTGCAATGAGTTACAATAAAGAAAGAAAATAAATGAAATTGAAGTATTTTTAGACCTAAATACCTTTTTGCCATGCATATACATCGTTCTGTTGCAATTCATCGAAAAGATGATGTATGAAGATTATGTTGAGGATTAGGAACTAAAAATTGCATATTCAAGTAAATTCACATATTTTTGTCAACTTTGGAGAAAATGTGCGCCCGGAAATTATTGATCGATTTTGTTAAAATAAATTTTATTACTCTTAGGAAAATGAGTACTGAACAGTTAAAATAACCAGATGGAGAAACATTTTTAAATTTTATAAATTATTGAAAAACAGTCGATTTTCGTCACTTTTTACGATAAAGCCTTTGCGGGAACAGAAGATATCAATCAATTTCCTTACTTTTTTTCCTCGTTTAATTTCTCACCAATTCGCAACTTTTCCGCTGTATAGTGACAAGAAAAAAAAATGCTGACCTTTTTCGGCACACCCTAGTGATTACGTCGAAAAGGAGCTTCTGCATGGAACTTTAGTGTGTATACCGTTACTGTAAAATTTCGAGCCTATTTTGTTTCCTCTAGCAGTTAAACTAAATTTTTGGCTGACCCTTTTGGGGGCACTGCGAGTACACGGGTAGGAGTTGCCACCGGATAAGTAAGCGAGAGCTCCCCTCCCCTGGGGGTATAGTAATGGCGGGTCGCTGGGTCCCCTCACCAGTGACAGTACGCACTTCCTTCGGGAGGGGTCGGGCCGTGACCAGGTGATTGGCTACTAGGACTCCGGCCTCAGTACTCGAGCTATTGTAGCGGCTGTCATTCAAAGGACCCGGATGCTACGGCAGGGCGGGGTGATCCAGGTTTGTGGTTCTGGTGACCCTCATATTTATTTTATTACTTTTTTTCTCGTTTCTTTTTATAACTCGTTTGTGGCGTTTATATGTCATTTGATTTTCCCGTTTTGTATTTTATGATTTTTTATATTTTTATTTACAACACTCTTTGTTTCCAATATTATCCATCCAAACTGATAAGGGATATTCCAGTTCTAGTCCCAGGGGCTTTAGTGGGTCGTAAGTGTAATTCAGGTCTAGGATTGCTATTGCTAAATGCTGTTACAAGTCATTGTTTTTAAAATTTTTACCTGATCTTTGACATGTGACAAAGTCTTCATAGATGACTGAGCTGTTTTCCTAAATTTTACTTTTCTCTAACTAGAAAATTAAGAATGAACTAATTTACTTTTTAAACAGGGACTTTAAAAGATTGAAGTATTTTACGTCATAGAATTCTTAATTAAAGTTACAAAGGCATTTTTTCTGCAGGATTATAATTTTTAGACTATTTTCCTGCTGTTTCATGCTTTTCTAAAAATTAATGAGTCAGCGTGACGTATGGCTTTCATTGCTAAGAAGTTATTATGCTTTATTCCAGAATCACATTTCTGCAACATGTTAGTTGTCAGCATTCAAAATTTTCTCTCGGCTAACGGTAAGCCTCAATTATATTGCCAATTCTTTCATACCTTCTTCTATCCTTAATAATGTTCTAATAGACCAATAACTTTTACAAATACCATTAAAAGTTTTAAATGTGATATGATTTTATCTGTTAAATTACTGTGAAAAGAAATCAATAGTAGTTGAATTTTGTGATGGAAATTTTCATATAAATATATTTAATTTTATATCAATTAAATATTGGGCAAAACAATTAGCATTTCTTTAAGAAAAGTTAAATCGATCTAATTTTTTAGGACACGCTATCTGTTTGTAAGTAAAAAACTGGAGTATTCGAGGTATTTAATTCAAATCCAGAACACAATGCCGAAAATCAAGACAGTCCCGATCCAAATGGGACGCCCGGTTATCTTGGTAAAACAAATATCAAATCGATACTCAATGTGTCGATTTGACTCAATTTGCCGAAGGACTTAGATTGAATGACTCAATGGGCTTTCCCGACAGTCCCAAACGAGCCTGATTTAAGACGTTCACATCGATTAGTCCGGTACATAAAAAGGCCTAAATAAACTCAATTACTGTGTATTGAGTTTATTTAGTCCCTATATTAAATACAGAATATATTAATTAAATATTAAAAATTAAATTCCTTATTATTTTTAAATAAAAACATTTAAAAAACTAAAGTCTTTTTAGTTTATATGTGAATCACAGCTTAACATTTTCACCACGACTTCAAAGACAAAGGAGATTTAAATGAATAATTGAATTGAACAACTAAAAATTTTTTTCTAAACATATTACATAAATATTTTATTATATTTTTTTCTCAAATATTTACTATATTTTTTAATGTGAATAATAATGTGAAATGTATAGTGTTGTCTAAATTTCCTGTACTGATTCTTACCTTTTTCATCGGATTTGTAGCTTTTGCATTTTCAGATTATTGGAAAAATCATATTTTAAACCAGCGGGAGTGGTCTCCCCTAAACTTTCTCGTATACTTTCTAAGTGGAGATTCGTCAAAATCTCGAGTTCGAATTTTTTTGACGATTGCAATACTTTCTCTTCGTATACGAGAAAGTAAAAAAACAAACAAACCTGAAATCAAATATCTGTTGCCAAGTTTTAAAAAATATTACTTTGAAGCAGGTGCGATAAAATAGGAAATGCAATGAATACTAAAGTGAAAGTACTGCTTTGGATTTAAATTCCCAAGAAAACAATTTATAATATCACAACCGTAACAATTGCAAAAGCGCGTGAATAAAAGATTTGCTGAAATAATGAGATCGGTTTGAATTTTATTCACAACAATAAAAACATTGTTACAATTCATGTTTGAAACCATTAGTAATATCCCTAAGTTTACAGACATCGCGCGCCGATACACAATATGGCTTTTAGTATGAGATTATACAGACCGACAGACAGTCAATCCTTCCACGGATTTGGTCCAAAATTAAGTTGATACGGACCTACATTCATGATAATAAAACTGTGTACCAAATTTCATTCCTCTAGCTTTAATAGTTTTTGAGTTATTGTGCCCACAGACAGACAGACATAATTCGAAAATTGTGTTTTTTGCACTCAGGGATGTCTAAAACGTGGAGATCCGTCAAAATCTCGAGTTCGAATTTTTGGACGATTACAATACTTCGTATACTTTTCCTTATATACGTCTTTGTAAACTCAGGAATGGGAAAAAAATCATTGAAAACTAAAGTCTTTTTTTCCCGTGTACGAAATATATATAGAGAGAGCGTATCGTAATATTCAAAAATTCGGTATCAAGATTTTATTAAATTTTGATGTTTTAGTCCTTCTTGAGAACTAAAAACTACCATTTTGAAATTACGTCCGGGTATTTGTGAACACTACAACTGAAAAATTTAAGGAAGTAAATAATAGAATTTCGTATATATGTAATGATTTCACATTTTCCTATTTTTAAAAACGCGTCTTATCTTTTAATTTATAACTCATTTTTCTACTTAAATTCTAATATAAGAATAATTGCCACTGTAACTAAAGAAGTCTGGATTCAACCGCCTGTAGTATTCGGGAGTTTCCGTTTTTCGAAATTACGCCGCGATGTTGGTACGTCCCTTTTTACTTTCTGGTATACGAAGTATACAAAGAGAAAGTATTTTAATCGTCAAAAAACTCGAGATCTTTTTTGCTCCACGATTTAGACCTCCCTGAGTCCGAAAAACACAATTTTGAAATTATGTCTGTCTGTTTTTCTGTCTGTGAACACGATAACTCGAAAACTATTACAGCTGCAAGAATGAAATTTGGTATTTGATCTTTACACATAATTTGTAAATTTCTATCAAATTTTGGATAGAACCCGACCACGGAATGTATGTCTGTCTGTACGTGTATATGTGAACACGATAATTTACACAATTTTATCATCTGAAATGTAGGTCCGTATCAAAATTTGAACCAAATCTTCAAAGGGTTGACTGTCTGTATAATCGCATATTTCTGAACACGTTAACTTCTAAAGTCAATGACTTAAATAAATGAAATTTCGTATGTAGTCTTATAACCCTAATTGTAGATTTGTCTCCAATTTTCGTTTAAAACATTAAAAAAAGACGTTGAAATTGCATATTCGATTTCTTCCCATTCTACGTCTCACGAATTCTCCCGCCATTGTTAATCGTATGCGAAAAAGTTTCGGGGAGGCCACTCTGGTCTCGAAAAGAGTTGCATATTTGATTTATGTTTATAGTTTTATTTTGTATGAGGTAATGCATTTTTTACTGTTAGTGATTTTTGCATTAATTTTACTCGGACAAAACTGAAGTAATTCTTAAAAGTAAAGATATTGACACAATACGAAAATTAGTGTCAATTGATTCGTCAGCTCTGTTTTTCATGCTTTTTTTATTTCTTAAGCACTCTTCCAATGTGCATGATATTTTCTACTACAACTTTCGTTAGTAAATTTGTGACAATCAAATCTGAGATATTGTTGGCTCGCTAAAAGCCAATCTTAGACGTGCGCAAATCTCCTAGTCACTTAGATAATTGAAATTTCGTATTTGATCTTCTAATCTTAATTGTATATCTGTGCCCAATTTTCGTATCAATCAGTTGAAAAAATGGCATTCAAATTGCATATTTGGTTTTCTTCGCCATAATATGACGCAAAATAATGTCGCGACCGCTTGGCGCGTTTTACTGCTGTTTGGCTTATTTTTTCTCCACCTGTGTTAGGGTGTATAAAGTTTAGGGGAGAACACTCCCGCTGGTTGAAACCATGTAACTAACTTAATACTATACGCTGTCTTTGCGCGTACTTTCCGAATAATGGTTATGACTTCAATCGAACTAAAATATCGTCTAAAGATTTTAAAATCATCTTTTATCCATTGAAGATAATATTTGAAGAGTTCAAATAAAAGATTTTTGGATTTCAACGACTGCTACCTTCTGACGTCCGCCTCTACACTTCAACTAAAGAATGATGTTTCATGAATTCCTTACGAAATCTTTAATACAATTTTGAACTAAATCCACCAAAGAAGAGAAACATAACATTGAGAAAGATATTTGACCAAAAGTCACTCAAATACCAGAAAATCCTGATTTTTTCTTTTATTTACTCGCTCGTTGCCACTTTCGTGCAGGGAAAAATATTATGTACATTTTTATTTATTATGTTTGTTCACGCGTGCTTTGTTAATCCATTAACAGCGAAAAAACTTCATAAATTTATTTACCTCCAAGTTATTATGGTTGAGTTAAAACTCTGTTTCTTAAAAAGTTGTAAAAGCCAAAGAAACAAAGAGACCACGAAAATCAAATTAGTTTCATTAAATAGATGGTATTTTTAAGATTACTCAAAAACGTTTACTTCAGCAGTAATAAACTTAAGAGGTCGAATGGGAGCACATCTTTTAATTACTCCGAAAAAATGGATGGACCCTGTCAATTCCTTCATTAAATGTCTCGTTTTAAAAGGATGTCTGAGATTTTGTCTAGACCGTAATCTAAAGATTAAAGGCAGATTCCCCATTACAAGTTCACAAGTTAACTCTCCATTTCGTTGTTCTCGATGCCAAAACAGCGAGTAGGATTCTGCCAATTGCGCAATTTTTGTATCTAGGAAAATCGACGAATTAACTCTGACTTGCGTTTTTACTTTCTCGTATACGAAGTATACAAAGAGAAAGTATTGTAATCGTCAAAAAATTCGAACTCGAGATTTTGACGAATCTCCACGTATTAGACCTCCCTGAGTCCGAAAAACACAATTTTGGAATTATGTCTGTGTGTTTGTGTTTGTGTCTGTCTGTGAACACGATAACTCGAAAGCTATTAGAGCTACGGGTATGAAATTGGTATGTGATCTTTACACATAATTTGTAGGTTTCTAACAAATTTTGGAGAAAATCCGTCCACGGGAAGTCTATCTGTCTGTCTGTCCGCGGTCATGTAAATACTATAACTCAAAAACTTGAAGAGCTAGATGAATAAAATTTGGTACACAGTTTTATCATCATGAATGTAGGTCCGTATCAAAGTTTGGGCCAAATCCGTCAAAGGGTTGACTGTCTGTCGGTCTGTATAGTCGCATACTTGTAAAAATTATATCTCCTAAACCCTTTGGCTTAGAAAAATAAAAATTGTTATGACGTTTGCTAATATTAATTATAGATCTGTGATCAAATTTCGTTTCAATCCATTGGAAAAAAGGTGTTCAAATTGCATATTTGGTTAAAATTGCACATTGCGACTCTGTTATCGAGCGTTTCGTTTATTTTACTCAATTTAGTATAGTTGGCTTTTGACCTTGGCGGTCTACGAAATTGTAGCTTCGAAAGCGCTTCGTTTCTTCCCATTTAGTTCTTTTTCTCCCTTTTGGCGAATTCTGATCCTGCTCGGATTATTTTATTTCCGTTTTGTCGTTTCAACGTGTGCTGTTCAAAACTTGTTGCGTTCTGGTAATAAGCAGATTCGAAATTTTTATCCGAGCCAGTTTGCGAGGAACTGACTTAATTTCGCTTATTTTTTTTATCTCCACTGCGCTAGGGGTTTTATCTTATTTTTTGTCCCTACATGTGCTAGGAGTATACGAGAAAGTTTAGGGGAGACCACTCCCGCTGGTTTCCGCATGCGTTGAAATTATAAGAAATCATTCTAGTGGAATATTTTGGATTTTAGAAAGATCAGTAAAATGTAATTCTTTTTAATGTTAAGTGGAGAATAAGACTGCGTAAAAGAGTCTTACTTTCTGTAGTACCAACTAGGTAGATGGAGTTACTGTAAAAGAGGCAGCCTTATATACTGAATGGTTAAACATCTCTTACGCCTAGGAGACACGAGAGTAGAAATGAATTTCTTATTTCTCAACGCTTTTTCAAATTTCAAAACACTAGTTAACGGAAAACATGTTTTTGAAATCCATTCACAAAAGAAACATTTTGTGATTCATTATTACAAACACATTCAGTATAAAAGTATATTTATTACGTTTAATATCTAATTAATGCGATCACTAGTCCTGGATGAACTGGAAGCATACACTCTTTAACAGATTTCGTCCAAAATTACAGATCAACAATTCTAGTGCGAAAACAGTATGATAAATTCCATCCATCTTCTCACTGCGTCTTGGAGTTATCTTTTTCACACGCACACGATCAGACAGACAAAGAGACTTTCCTTTAGTGGATTTCGTCAACACAGACCCAAAATTTTTTTTCGGATCTGTGTTGACAAAAAAAAAATGAATTTCCACGAATGAAATTCGGTGAAAATTTCACCGAATTTCATTCTTTCATCTCGTTCTGCCTTTCAGTTTGCCTGTTAATAGACAGACAGGCATAATTCCAAAAATAGATTCTTCGGATTTGTGGAGGCATAATGTGTAGTGATTCATCAAAATCTCGATGTTTTTTTACGATTGAAATACTTTCTCTTGATATGACACGTACATTAAAGTATAAACAACCTGAAATATACTAAATCATTCAACGATTGCCATAACTTTTACATCGTTAGAGCGAATTTTTATACGCTTTCTATAAACATCATGAGACTGTATATTTTCAATTTTTCTATTCAATTATAATTTTCTCTTAGCGTTGTCCTAGTTAAATGAACTGTTTTTGTATCAACATTTCTTTTTATCGGAATGAATGGCTATACGTTCAAAGTATTTGAAAAATTTCTACAACCGAATTTAGCAGATGCTTTAGTTAAAAATTTTACGAAAAGAAAGTGCGATGGAAGCTAGCTCAGTTTAAATACTTGGCTGTTATTTCAGTGAAAGCTCAGTAATGTTAATTGGTTGCCAAAACATAAATGGAATGGCTAAAATTCTTTTTAAACGTATTTAATATAACTTCAAGAAAAGTGGACTAACGATCATCGTAACAAAAGTCTATTTTTATCAACAATATACTTTTCTAATAACAATACATAAGCTTTTAAAACAACGATAATCCAAATAAATTACAAACTTTTGAAGGAATTGTATTAACCCTACACCGCACGACTTTTATATTTCGTATATGAAGTAGACAAAGAGAAAGTATAATCGTCAAAAAAAATCTACTTTTGTTCTGTGAATCCGAAATCTAAAATAGAATTTTTGGATTCACCGACCGTTTTTCGGTAACTCCCCGATTTAAGCAATCGCCAAAGCAACTTGGATACTTGTTCTGGTCCTTAAATTTATCTCTGGGAGATACGAGGTTTAGGGATTTTTAGCAACAAAGACTGTTATCCCCTAATTAAAAAATATATACATTCCAAAATTCGTTTCAGTCTGCTTAAAAATTAAGTAAAATTGCAGTCAGTAGATGGACTTGAAAAATTGCCGGTCCAATTCTGTGAAGACTAAAAAAAATGGCTTCCTCCTAGAAGGGCAGCCATATTCTTTTTCACTTGGATACTTTATCAAGCGCCAAGTACGAATCAGCTCTTTCTTTAGTACACAAAGCGTTAAATTCTGTGTTCTCTGAGTTCGCGCAATCCTTTTTATTTAAATTGGTTAAAAAAAACTCTTAAAATGGCTAAATTCTAAATGGAATTATTGTAATTAGCTATATCGTTTGTTTATAAATTTTACCGCCGGTTATTATCTAAATAGTATGGTTAAAAATCTAACTGCCATACAAGCCTTCGAAATTTCGAAAAAGAGCGATAACGAACAATTATGGCAGCCTTTTTACGAAATTTGGCTCTAATTTTTAGTAAACATTGAGATCTACAGAATTAGGAACATGAAATTTATATATAATATTTTCACAGTATCCTTGAGACATAACATTAGAAAACTCTACTTTAAACATTAATTAGCATCTTCAAACAGAGTGCTGTAATTTTGAATATTTCCATTTTAGCATTAACACCGGAAGTCGATGGTTATGGCGGAAGTCAACTTTAATTCAAATAAAGAAATCAGAATATTCGTTCATAACTCAAAACCTCAAAAAAACTAGACGGATGGAATTTGGTATATGGTATTTACAGCAAAATTGCAAGTTTCCATCAAATTCTGGACGAAATCCGTCAGAAGGCGTTTTTTCCCTTCCTCATGCACACACGTCAACACGATAGTTCAAAAATGCAATAAGCTTGTTGGAAGAAATTTGGCATTTTGTTTCATCACCAAAATCTTAGATCTCTATAAAATTTTGGACAAAATCCACCGAAGGGTTGACTGCTTGTCGGTTCTTTCTATTCGAACGTATGTGAAACCGATGACTCAGAAACGGAACAACCCAATTAATTAATTAAGCAATCTTTACACTAAAATTGCAGATTTACGTCAAATTTTGGAACTAGTATGTCATACTCTCTACTTAAAAGCCTGGTCGGATATAAATGAATGCGAAAAGTCAGAACCGCAACGAGTTAGATAAATGAAATTTGATACGTGTTGTTTGTTCAAACTCCAAGTCGAAGAGTTCAAGAATGCCGTCTGGTGGCGCTGCACGCTACTTCCGTGTTTATATAGCACGAACGAGTTTTCTGTTTATTTACATTATAATGCCGTAACTACGTAATTCCGGTATAATTCTAAGTCAATGGAATCTTCAAAGCTTAAGTCCAAAAGTACTGCAAATAAAGTCAAGGTTTTAATGTAAATAAACAAAACAGAAAACGCGTCCATATTGTTAGTCTCTGTCTAATTGTTAGTCTTTGTCTTGCTCTGTGTGTATTCTGTTTTGGTCTTATGATCAGGGCCGTCTTAACAAATTTAAGCGCCATGGGCTATGATAATTTGGGACCCTAACAGAACCGTAATTAGGAATTACCCAACGAAAATACTTAATTAATAATAAAATCGAGTTAAAATGATACCTGTTCTGTGATGAACGTCTTACAATTTTGCAAATCAGCTCTTTTCAAAACAGGATTTTGTAACTCAATTTTCTTCACCCATGACCGTGTGCATGAATCGTTTTAACGGTTACCATGTATAAAAAGAATTTTTTTTTCAATTCTCTTCTAAATATTTATTAATTTCAAAAATATAATAGTATACTTAGTATTTAAATGGACGCCTAGATATAAGTCCTAATCCTATTTTTTACTTTTAACATATTTAAAATACAATTAAAGTTTTCTGGTTCAAAATTAAAATAAAATCGGCATATTATATTTCTACACGCCTTTGGATCAATGGCGCTCCAGGGCTGCAACCCAATTAGCCCATTGGATAAAACAGCCCTGCTTATGGTGTCATTTTCTGACAGGTTAGAGAAACTGTTGATTTTAATACAGAGTGTATATTTGCGAATATTTGAAGTTTGAACACTGTTGACATCCAGATTGCAGATTTATTTCTCTTTCTGGACCCAATCGACAAACGGGAAGAGAAGACTTGGTTCTTTTCATGTGTTGCAAAGTTAAACGCAAAACCGCGATATTGCAGAAGTATACCAGAAAGTCGAGGGGAGAAATTTGCCGCTGTTTACTATTATTAATATTCAAAACGTCACATAACAGCCGAATACCTACATCATTTGTGTTTTGAAAGTTTGTAAGACATACGAGAGGTCTTTGGATTTATATATAATTATGGATTTGTTTAATTTGGATTTATATTTAATATTTCATTCACAGGTATCGGAAAACATCTAAACGAAAATGTGCATCAGTGTTACTGTATTTTGGTCGGATACGTCCTCTTCGTGACATGGATCGGCCCTTCCTGGATGAAGAACAGGAAGCCATTTGAACTTAAAATACCGATGATCGTGTACAATTTTTTCATGTCAGCCTTCAATTTAATTTTGGTGCATCAGGTGAGTATCGCCATTCTCTTTCCATCACAAGATTGCGGCTGAAGAGCATCATGGGGAATCAGATGAGCCTATTTTGTTAAGTCAGGGGACATCGGGAGACATTGCATTTATTACAACACTCTTATTTCTTCTCGTAGAGGATATCGTCATTATTCAAGCAAAAGCCACTGTGTTCAAAACTATAGGTTTGAGATACAGTCAATTTAAGCTTAATTGGTTTTGAATCGCTATGACTGATGGTAAAAATTATTTTACAGATTTCTAGCTCCTAAGGTTGTTACACAGATGTTTAGATAACAGGTTTATATCACGAAGTAATTAATTGGAAATTCTGATCGACTGCAGTAGTCAGTCAAAAGGTTTATTCTGGACTTAGTGCTTTTTGCTTGAATGACGACGATATGGTTGATGGCGCACTCTTCCCGAGTGGGGACTACCTCCGGCAAGGAAAGGCTGTGGAAGTCTTGGTTTTCAGATAAGGTGGCTTGAACTGTAAATCGTTCTTGAGAGCGCTGGAAAATCTGAGCTTCTTGAGAACCTTTGCTTGACTCCTGTTATTTTCCCACGACTTGCTTTCCGTTTTCTACTTTCCCCCCTCTTGACAAATGCACTTGTCTGTCCAAGATCGATGATTATTTGCGGCAATTTGGTTGCTGTTGACGTTGGACATAAAGGCCCTTTTCACATTTGCTGGTTTCAACCGGACTGCAAAATAAATAAATAACCGTACGCGCGCCACTTTGGTGGTAAATTGAAGAAGCGTCACACTAGCCGGAACTTCTCTGCCATCCGGTAGGTTTGAAACACCCGGGTCCGTGACTGAATGGAAATGCGCCGACGGTCTTCGTCTTTGTTGTAATGTCTGTAAATTATGGTGGAGCTTTCACACGGCACGATTTTTGCCGCACGTCTCCTTCACAAGGCCACTTGTTCCTTTCTCATTTTCGACGCTTTTGCAGTTAAATGATTTCATTATTTTTCTAGAGTGCTTCAAAATTTAATTTTATTATTGTCTTTGTGATTTTGAAATGATTTCATTGTTATTTCAGAACGCATTAGAATGCATTAATGCTTAATTTTAGTATTGCCTGTGTGATTTTTTAACGCTTTCGCTATTTTCCCCTATTTATTACGAAAGTTATAGTTATAGTTAGTTATTTTATTACGAAATATGTATTTTTAAATTTTTTAAGGTCAGGGCCGTCTTAAGAAATTTCAGCGTCCTTGGCTAGAGTAATTTGACGCTTTCCATCAGAATCCTAACTAGGAAATTAAGACCTTAAGGCCCAATGAAAATACATAGCTGATAAATAATTGAGGAGTATATATTGTTATAATAGCATTATATACCCCTCAATTATTTTATTAGCTATGTTCTGTAACATATAAAATTATATTACATATTTAAAATTATAATTAAATACATTTTTTTGGCTTAAAATCAATATAGAAAGTTTTTATACTCCCTTGGGTCAATAGCTTCTCTGTTCTATTGCGCAATTTGCCCATTGGATAAATCGGCCCTGTGTATGGTATTGTGAAAGAATTATATACTTCATGCAAGTTTCTAAAAATCTGGATAGCAGTGTCTAATAATCATATTTGAATTCTAAGATAAAATGTGTTTTAATTCTAAAGTTGCAATTTCAAGAAATTTTATTCTTTTCGTAAAAGATTTCCACAGTCTTATAGTTTACTAGTTCAGTATTTTGAACTTTTTAAGAGACTATAAGACCTTTAACCCTTCGAGGTTGACTGTCACACCGGCGTGCGAGCTTCTTTGTAGCGTTGAGCTTGCACCCGTCCTCGAAGGGTTAAAGTTTTCAATTTTTTAATGATTTTATTTATAAGTTTAAATAATTCTGAGTATTTTAAGGATTGCTTATGAGTGTACTTTAAGTAGTTTAGAAGATATAGTCAAAACCCATCTCAATACATAGAGACGTTTGGCGAGTGATTTATACTTTAAATGTTTAAAGCTGAATTTTCAGAACTTTCGCGAAGGATTTTTAAAATATTTTTCATCATATCACTATGAAACTTTCCTTGTTATTTTATGCAAACATAATGAAAAAAACCATGCAATATATGCAAAGCATTTTTTTTCAGTGCTTGGCATCTTAAAAGGTATTATTATATTATAACAACATAAAAAGTAATTAAAGTTTACGTGAATATTTACCATATTAAATGAATTTTCCAAGCTGCGATACTTCGAAGGCAATTTTCATAACATTTGATTGCATGAGTTGCTTAGTTTTTTTGAAAATCCTGAACGCAAGTGAATTGCATGTTTGGCAACTTATATGTAATCGATTTACTTAACATTTTCTTAATAAATACATTTGCAATGCTTAAAATCATCACACTGACATTGAATTTCATATTTAGGAGGGAACTTATCCTATGTACCTTTGGTTATAAAAAGAATCTATCAAAATCTCTAAATTTTCGTTAAGTATAAATAGCCGCACTTTCGCTATTTTGCAATTACTTTTTCGTTGTTAAAGGTCCTATAACCCTTTAAGTTTTTAAACATAAACGATTAAGATTTAAAAATAAGTGTCAGTGACTCGAGAGTCAAAGCTACCATTTGAATGCAGTTCCGAAATTTAGTATTTTGCCGCAGAGTATTATGTTTCAGCGGTTGTGGAATTCATCAAAGGATGCTACAAACACTCGGAAATAATTGAAGATCTTGTTTTCATCTGCTTTTTATTCTTCAAACAGTGAGTGACTCTTTTGATTGATGGGTGTATAACGATAATAAAAGTAACGACTATACAAAGACCGTATTGTTGTTACTTGCTTCCGATCCATACTGAAACAGCTAAGAAATGAGAGAGAACGCTCAAATACGGATGGCGAAAAATCGTCAGATGTAAAAGCAAACATGACACAGGAAAAAACCGAACGACTTCGCTCCGTCCGGTGGTAACCGGCAAATGTGAAAGCGGCCAAACTCTCTCACACGCTGTCCAGTTAACGAATCCAGATAGTTTTGCTCGTTCTCAATTATTATATTCTTATTTTTCTTTTCGATAAAGGAATATAAGGCAAGTAAAAACGTTTATGGCTATGTCAGAGCTATAAACGAGTCCCACCATGAGCTTTGACCTAGGAGAAACCGACAGAACCTGAAGTATTAAAAATACTACATTCAACATTCAGAATAAATTTGGCTTTTAATAGTTTCTAAAGAGGATAAACTATCAGAATAAATTTTAACTGCAAAACTATTCTTTACCGTTTAGCTTGCAGGAGAAAAAAAATGGTCGGGACATCACAGCGTAAACCAAGTTGGTTGTTAGAAAGCATGCGCAGTTACGTTCACGACGCGCTCTAATTCTTCTATCTTCTATTTATATGTATACTGTAGTGTTCCTTAAACATCGATAGTTCAACTATCGATAGTTTCAAAATAATTGATAGTTTTCTCCCGGGAAATACTATCATAGGCGCATTTCCATTCGATAGTTTAGAAACTGTCGATAGTTTTGAAACTATAGATAGTTCCAGTCGATTGTTTCAGTTGATAGTTTTGAAACTATCGATAGTTCTAGTCGATAGTAATAAAATATCGACTGAAAATGCGCCTATCGATAGTATTGCCCGGGAGAAAAATATCAATATTATCGATAGTTTTGAGAAAGTCGATACTATCGATTGTTTCAGTCGACAGTTCCAAAAACCCGATACTACCAAAAACCGACTTGGCTTCGATAGTATCGATAGTCTATCGATGTTTAAGGAACACTACGTTCGTAAGGTTTACTGAGCGAGTCATTACTTAATCCACAGACAAAAATATTCCAGGACGAAATGAAGAGGGCTTCTTGAAAGTTCATAAATAATTATTTAATGATGACTAAAGTATTATTTACAGCTATCTACATTTTGCGTAGAAACGAAAGAATACATTCTTCCGGTTCAGCAACACCGAATCTCTTCGCGTGTCTTACTCTCTCACCACCAGTCCGAGAGTCATCTTCTAGCGGGAGGCAGATAGCGCCATCTGGTGTAGAAATACATCTGTTACATATGCTTGTTTTTCTCATTTCAGCTGTACGCAACGGTTACAGAAAACTGGGATATGAGATGCAGTAACAGAAGTATTATAGAATACCAACAAAGAGTTCATGTAAGTGGATGAATACTTACCAAATTCATTATTGTCTATCATTAATAACTTCGTTAATTTTTATATTTATTTTTATGTGCAACTTATGTGCGTTTCAAGTGCAACAACATTTTTTCAGCAAACAAAATATAAAAGCTATTTACAGTGGTCTCTCTTACAACGCGCAGGATACATTTTGCTTAATAGGAAATCGAGTTATGCATTATCCGTCGAAATTTCGCAAATTCAAATATGTCTATAATATGTAACTGCATTTTATTTTATTTACTATTTATTAGATTTTATTAATTTTTCATTTTTTGCTCATTTTATGTAAGTTTTTTTATTTATTACGTATATTTGTATTTATTTATTATTTATGTTTGTAATTATTTATTATGTTTGTTGTTTGTAATTTATTGTGTTTATATTGACATTTGTATTCTGTATTACTTAATATTGCATTATTTTACTAACATTTTTTTGTATTGCTTTCTTAATTTTAATACTTCTATTATATTGTATTACGCTAATATTTCTATTCAAATAATTCTTTCCGCCGATTCGTGGCATGCTTTACACAGAGGACCCGGGTGCTAAGGCAGGGCGGGATAGATCCAGTTTTCTGGTTATAATAATGAAATACATTGTGTGATTTTTGTTTACGTAACTGATTCATGAATATTTGAATAACTGAAATTTGGCCCAAAAATTCTTTGGAAAGAGACTAAACACAACTAAAGGTGTTTTTATTTCTTTGCCTGAAATTCGAATTAGCTTTACATTGAATTTAAATGCTTGTATCTGCACCTCAGAACCAGACGAACGTAAGTCTCTTTATACCAACATTTCAGCGGAGAGTAAAATCCGAAAAGAATTGACTCGCTGCGTATGAGGATTTACGATCTTATAATCCTAATAATTATAAAAGGAGCATTGTTTACAGATTTATATTATTATGCCTTGATGCAAAATCACATTTTACATGAAAACTTGAAATAACATGAAAATCCTCATTTTTGGACTTACAGTAGAGCCTCCGAAATCCAAATTAATTGGGTTTGTTCCGATTCCGGAAAATTCGGATTCTCCGGAAAATTCGGTAAAATACTCTTGATATACCAAATGCAGTAGAGTATTGACTTTGGGTACTCTGTGAAAGAGCATGGAAAGCGTTGCGATTTGCATCAATTAGTGCTTATGAGGATCCTTACATCAGAAGAAGATAACCGATTCTGTTTCTAATAATTAAGGTGCTGCATTCATTCTCAAATACCAATTCAAATGTTTCTTTTAGTTCCTTACGTCCGTCAGAAGAAAATAATTGATTTTGTTTCTACTAATTAGGGTGCTGCATTCATTCTGGGATGCCAATTCAAATGTTTCTTTTAGTTCCTTACATCAGAAGAAGACCGATTTTGTCTCTACTTATTAGGGTGCTGCATTGATTCTCAAATGCTAATTCAAATGTTTCTTTTAGTTCCTTACGTCAGAAGAAGACCGATTTTGTTTCTACTAATTAGGGTGCTGCATTCATTCTGAAATGCCAATTCAAATGTTTTTTTTAGTTCCTTATGTCAGAAGAAGATGCCCTATTTTGTTTCTACTAATTAGGGTGATGCATTCATTCTCAAATGAAATTCAAACGTTTCTTTTAGTTCCTTACGTCAGAAGAAGACCGATTTTGTTTCTACTAATTAGGGTGCTGCATTCATTCTGAAATGCCAATTCAAATGTTTTTTTTAAGTTAGGATTAAGCATTAGATTTGTTTCTGATTCGTAATTTTTATTTTCCTTAATTTTCTAATAAAAATATTTCAGAAAATTAAATAAAGATGTTCGAATTATTCGAAAATTCGGATTTCCGAGGTTCTACTTTACTTTCGTCTACTTATGAGGTCTAGATGCATCGAAATCCGAATGTTTTTCGCTGTCGCCATCTCTCGGCTATAAAGTAAAATACCAGAACTAATTTATAGTGTTAGTATTACGCCGGAAATACTTCTTTTCATGAACCGCATTTGTAGGAACCAGTCTAAGGGAACCAAATAATACATTATTTTCTTTGATGCAGTTTTCGAAATCAAAATTTTCATAAATGAATTTTTAATTCCAGAGTAGAAGGCATGTAGCGTGGAATTTGATATTCGAAAAATACCTCTCATTGTTAGATACGGTAAGTAATTAGATGTTTGTAATTGTATAATTAATTACTTATTACTTTCTTCGTGTATGTATGAGATTCAAGAAAGTGAAAAAGAATTTATCTTCCAATAGGAAGTCATGAAGGTTTTCATGTCATTTTATCATCAACCATTAATGTCATTCATTTCATTTTATCATGTTATTGTAATGCCGGCTGAGTAGATGTCCCGGGATAATTTATCTATATATTTAAAATAATTTGAAAAGCCAGAAGATCAGTCCCCCAACCCCAACTACTAAACGATCTCAAACATTTTTATTTAATATAAAATCTTATGACCTCTAGATATGTCATCAATTTACAATTTTGTTTATTATTACTATCGACATTTTAGTTTTTTATGTATTTTATAATTCATAATTATAATTCTTTTAGAATATTGTTCTAGTCTTTCCTGGAATTCACTAACTCAGGGCTCCTATCATATAAAAGCAAAACTAAATAAAGTTAATCAAGGTCTCGACTTTGGGATCAGCGTACTCCAAGATTTACCCTGTATGTGGGCTAGGTGTGCGTAAAATCTGACGTTGAGGATCAAAAGTTCTAATGCTGGAGTACTACGGAGGTTTGGTAAGCGGTGGCCGCCTCTGATGTCTTTCTCATTTCACCAGAGTTCATATTCACGAGTCCCATATTACCGCCGCAAATTAGCCCTTGGGTTGCTTCAAACGGGAAACTAGTATGAACATACGAAATCAAATTTTTCCATAGCGTTGGCTAACTTTAATACCACTATGGTATACTTAAATCCTGATTTCTAAACTTTCCAGTGGTCATGAAAAGACAATTTTTTTACACAATTTCAAGTCTAGAGACAATTGCAAATCGCATCACAGCTAAAAAAGTTCGAAGTTGGACGTATGAAATGTGAGCACTAAGTCTTCATTATAGACTCAAGTGGGATACAGAATGAATGAATTCACTGTTTAGTGTTTAATAGTTGTGTAACATAAATATGCATATGAATTATCTATACGATTTTACAAAAAATATTCTTAATCTCATTCTAATTACAAAAATAATTGATTTAATATCCTCAGCAAATGATTTTTAAAAATATTTTTCTATGTCTTTTGTAATGAGTGAAATTTACAAATAAAGTTATTGTGCAGTCATTTTCGATACCCGGTTTTAGGAAAAAAATAGACATGTGCTTGACATTTTATTTCATAGCAGCTTTACCTGAAATAACACGATTTCACCCCATTTTTAGGTATTCTTCGTTCTACGCAAGAAACAAAATCAGATATCATTTCTTCACGTTTTTCATCACGCTTCCATGTGCTTACTTGTTATCTGGTGTGCAACAACTCCTGATCCAGGTACATTTTTTACATCTAGATTTTTCCTTAACATACTTAGTATTTATCGGCTCTCTTCGATTAAAGGGACAGTTGCCGCCAGTTTCAGGCTCACTGGAAAGCTTTTTTCCCGGTTCAACCTGTAAAAGCATATCATTTTAAGAGAATTTACAGAAGATAGATAAGTTTTATTGGCAAAATATTTTTTAATTTATATATTTGTGATTATGCTCGGTAAAAAATTAAGGAGCTAGAATCTTAATTAGATACTATATATTGACATCAACTCCGGACATTGGACAGCCTGTTCAGTGACCGTTCCGTCACGTGATCTTTCTTGTTTAGTTCGCGGTATGGTACATTTGAGAGAAAAGACCGAAAGAGTGACGATGGATAGAGAGGGATGATTTCCTGTTAAAGCAATATATCGTCTAAACTTCTGTAAATGCAAATTGCACATACTTTCTGTAAATATTTAGCAGTCCTTAGTGAAAAGCATTTATGCTATGGAGACACATGTTCATTTTAAAACTCCCCTAGACGACGCTGGAAAGTGGATCCACATGTATGGTCTCAAAAATGTAAGAAGGAATAAGTGAATGGAGTCGATTTACACTTCGTTACACTCACACAATAGACCCAACTGCCTGCGTCGTTTAACATTTAACTGCACATCATCTTGCATTGCGCTGTGAAATTACATCCCCCTTTCTGGGCAGGGCCTCCAAGAGCCTAACCCGGGGCAATGTATTGGCATGCGTGCTCCCCACACATAAACCAGCTGGAGTAGCTTCTCCGAAACTTTCTCGCATACGACTAGTAATGTGGGGTGGATAAACACCCACTGAGTAGGTAAGTATTTTTGGGGTATTTAGCCAAACCTTGGTTATATTGAAAAAAAATTTTGAATTGTGATTTGCAATGAAACATATAAAATTTATGAATTCCCCAAAACTTAATATTTTGAAAAACAATTGCCTATGTTCGTAATTTCTACGCGCGCTGAGGTACCACAACTTTATTTAACGTTTTTGAGTACGAAATCTTACTATAGATATCACACAAGATTTCACCATACCTCTGGTTAATCACAGGCGTCCATCTGGAGAATGTCAGAACGAAGTTTCGTTTCAGGGGGTTGTCATAATTTCCTAAGCTCGTGTTTTCCGCTCGCTACAATTTCCTCCGTAGACCGCTAAGGTCAAAAGATAACCATACTAACTTGAGTAAAATAAGCGAAACGCTCGCTAACACACAATCGCAATGAGCATTTTGAACCGAATACTCAATTTGAACACTCTATTAACGGATTGAAACGGAAATTGGACACAAATCTACAATTTAGGTTAGAAGGCCACATATCAAATTTTATATATCTAAGTAATTATCGTAAAAAGTCATTGTGTTCTAAAGTTTGTGATTATTCAGACCGAGAGACAGTCAACCCTTTGAAGGATTTGGCCCAAAATTTGACAGAAACCTACGAATGCTGTGTCAAGATG
Organism: Araneus ventricosus; assembly: GCA_013235015.1. Lineage (NCBI taxonomy): Eukaryota > Metazoa > Arthropoda > Arachnida > Araneae > Araneidae > Araneus > Araneus ventricosus. Next base: position 35,831 of record BGPR01009109.1, read on the forward strand.
ACATACCAAATTTCATCCCCGTAGCTCTAATAGTTTTCGAGTTATCGTGTTCACAGATACACACACAGAGACATAATTCCATAATTGTGTTTTTCGGACTCAGAGAGGTCTAAAACGTGGAGATTCGTCAAAATCTCGAGTTCGAATTTTTCGACGATTACAATACTTTCTCTTTGTATACCTCGCATACGAGAAAGTAAAAACAATTACCTACAAACGGTTAATAGGCAAAGCTCAACGAACAACGCCCAAACAACAGTGACACTTGACTTTTGAAGAAGCAATTAATTCGTAGAGTGGCACCCCTGAGTTCTGATTGTCTTGACTTGAAATCTGGCCTCCCCTCCCCTTTCGAATTATTGTTGTGGTGACCAATCAGACGAAGATAGTCTTTCATCCGGGTTTCCGGTCACATCACGTATTTTTATGAAAATCTTATTTCTAGCTACCTACTGAGATTTAGATCTTAAAAACAATCAACTAGAAAAATTAATATAAATTTTTAAAAAATTAAATTAAACTTTAAACAAAAATAATAACAAAATTTTTAAAAAAATAAAATTTAAATAATAAAATTTAAGCAATGTTTAAGTCGCGCGCAATTGCTGCTGCGAACAGAAAACAATGGAAACTAATATAATTCAAAGAAAGCCAAAAAACAAAGATAAACTCAGAGGGAATCGAAAAGGGGGAAAAAAACATGGAATCCATTCTAGTCCATTTTTTCAGGGCTAAGGACTTTATTCGAATAATAATTGGGAAATTTTTCTGTAAGAAGCTTGCATTACGCCAAATATAGCTTCTCTTAGCCCGAAATTCCCCCAACAAAAGACAAAGGAGATCTGTACAGCAAAAAGCATTATTTTAAAAGAAATAGGAAAGCCAAACACAAATATAAAAACGCTAATAAGATTGATTTAAAAATATTAGCCATCTGGCTTTTAAAAGTAGCCATCATAAATATACAAATCTAAAAGAACCAAGAGAACAAAGAAAGGAGAAGTCATTTACAGGAAAGGCTCAAATGCAGCACAAACCAGAGAAATACAAAATAGAGCGATTTAGATTTAGATGATATAATGAGAAGGAGTGAGATTTATATTTAACAAAATTAATTTAATAATATAGTTCAACTTATACCGGGCCCCATTTGCTATGGATGAAAATAAAGCACACTCTTGAAAATAAGAAGAATATATTTTTGCTTGTCCCGGGGAACCGGCAAAAAAAGAAATTAAACCGTTGCGAAAGCAACAAGATTATTCGCATTTAAGCAATTTTAATTGTGAAAATTATGTATTTATAAGACTCAGCATCTGAAATTAATTTTTAAACTATATTTCTCTGAAGCTGAAATATATAACTTCTTCCTCGAAACGAAACCCAACAATTGTATGTTAAAAAGGTAAAACCGACTTACTCTGAAGTTGTTAAAAAGATTAGTCGATTTTATTATCATTATTATTATTATTATTACAACACCCGCCCCCGGCCTAGCCTATCCACAAAGGGTGTAAGATCTTTCACAGGCCGGAGGGGAAACATAATACAAAAGAATAAAAACGCATTAATACATTATTCACATAAAACCTCATTGGGTGTACAGAACAATTTCAAAATAAATTTTTTGATTAACGTCTGAACCCGAAGCTGAAGAAGAGCTATTTCAGGACCGTATTTTGAGGTTTTTAAATTAATTCATTCAAAATTCTCAGTGCGCCCGATATTTATTGCATCTATCTAGGTTACCAATATTGTCACTGCAGCAAATTTTCTTGGTGGATGCTGCATTAATTTTTAAAAGATCGTAAAAAGTAATGAAAAGAATAATTGTGAATTAAAAGTAAATGTCTGCATAGAGGAATGACATCCTTGCTTTTTTCAATGCAGCATTCTTTATCATCATCAACATGCTTCTGAACACGTTCGTGCACATCATCATGTACTTTTATTATGGTTTATCAGCATTTGGAAAGTCCATACAGAAATATTTGTGGTGGAAAAGGCATCTCACACTTTTGCAAATCGTAAGTATTTGTGTCATATCTCTATTTAGTTATATTCATTAATACGTTGATTTTTCATAAAGAATTTAGAAAATAATTCAAAAAATAGTTTTCCCCATAAATATGACCTCGTTCTTTGTGTTTATCTTAGTGCTTTAACCATTTGAATCCCATGGGGATTTAGAAGAAAAACATGTCGAAAAGTGTCAGGTAGAACTTTGTTTCTTGTCAATTTTCGCGTCTAACAATGCCGAACTGCTCGATGCCTTTCACTATCTATTCATTAGCAGTGATTTCTGCGTCATAGTTACTAATCAATAATGATAGAAACAAAATTTTATTTTTAAAACACGCTTTTATTATTGTTCTTTAAAGTAGAAAATAATTTTTCGATTTAAAATATGGAAGCCACAACATTCTCACGCTTTTACGATTTTGTTTTGACCCGCATATTTTCGATAAAAATAGGATGCTTTGCATTTTAATACGAAAATAAGAGTATGTTTTAGAAAGAAATATTTATTTTTATTGTTTACTACTGTTTGGTCTTAAATACATATTTAATAATTCCTTATTATAAACATTATGGAACTTCAAATAAATTATTTCTCATTTACTACCAGCTGACACCTCTGATATGGGATCAAAAATTAACTAGAAACAACCGATTAACTGATAATTAAATTTTGAAAATATAAGAATAAAGTATAGTCATCGAGAACACACAGCTGCACAAAATTTCAAAGCTTTATTTCATAGGAAATGAGTAAACAATCGATTACAAAAGTACATCTATTTGTGCATGAAAAAATCCAAGTAAAATAAAATCGTATAAGAAGTGGATACTCCAGACAAACAGACAATACTTTTTGAAGTGAACAGTTTTAACCATGACACTAGCATTTCTTTAATAATTTGCTAATACCTCTTTTTAAAAGAAAGTTAGCGTGGGTTTGTGATTACGTTGGGACATTTTTTTCTCTTTTTTCTTAATTCAGGGTGTGGGGTTAAGTTTTTTTTATGATGGCTAACTTTAAAAAGCCAGATGGCTGATATTTTTAAATCAATCTTATTAGCGTTTTGATATTTGTGTTTTGTTTTTCCTCTTTTTTTTGAAATAATTCTTATTGATGTACAGATCTCCTTTGTCTTTTGTTGGGAAATTTCGGGCTAAGAAATTTAGCGTAATGCAAACTTCTTACAGAAAAAGTTCCCAATTTTTATTTTGAATCCATTTCGAATCAAGTCCTTAGCCCTTGAAGAAATGGACTAGAATGGATTCCTTGTATATTTATCGATTACCTCTGAGTTTATCTTTGTTTTCTGTCTTTCGTTCGATCATATTGTTTCCAGTTTTAACCCATTAATGCTTAACATCCCGTTTTAAGAAGGCTTCCAAAAATTCATCTTAAACTCACAGGAATTATTTTTTCAACATAAAATTTACAAAAAAAGTATTCTTAAGTATTCGTTTCTTTTATATTCAATCGATGGCAGCACGTATTAAGCGTTCTGATGATAATGTAGCCTTTTTACTTTCCAGTCAGACTCGGAAAGTAGTTTTTTGCAATGTGAAGAAGAAAAGGGAAAGTTTGTTCAATTGCCTATCAATTAATTTACCTGTATTTAACAAAAATATCAATAAATACAATTGTAAGAATATGTTTTCGTTTTGAAATTTCATATAATTTTAGATTTTGATAGGTTTTTTGCAATAATAGAACTTGACCTAAATAGGGAAGCTAGGCTTACAAAGGCAATAAAACATAAATTTTTCATTTAGGGTATTTTTTAGAAATTTTTCAGTCGATTTGAGGATATCTAATACTAGTATAGTAACTAGTAATTTGACCTGTCCTTACGGACATACAAATTTCGAGCCACTGACTGTTCCGAGTCTAATATTAGTATACAAAATAAAGTTTAAAAAAAAAGGTTGGACTTTAATGGGTTACGCCATAATCCATTGCCACAAAATGATACAGAGAAAAAAAACAAATACTCATTTGTCTAAAGAGAGAAGACATAAAAGTAAATACGCGAGGAAGTTGATTTGCAACTCAGTATGCATGAAAACAGAAGATTTCCAGCATTCCACTGAGAGAGCAGAGAAATTCTCTGAAGACAGAAGAGAGTGCTTTTTTAAAGTTAGACACTGTGCTATAAAAAGATTCTTAAATGAAAATTGACGGCATCCAGTTCCATATGGGTAAAGACGAACAAAGGATCGTGTTATCTCAATCACTTCTTAACCAGGTTTATAGTTCGGCGGCCATTAACAATGCGTGGTCAGGTACGTTATCAGCTCATATAAGAAGTTTTGATGGCTAAGATAAATACTCGAAATTAATGTGTAGAATGTAGTTTCTTTAGGGTAACCCTCTGCCTGCATATCCTGTGATTTCCATGGGTTGGATGTTCATCTGTTTTTTGCTGCATTCTACGATTTTCGCAAGCTAATGGGTTTATTTGGTACTTTTGAAACGCTGAATCATATTATACTAATGAAAACCTGCATGTAAATAGCAATCAAGTTGGTTCAACGGTATTTGAACATGTTTTAAAACATTGCATCTAAATTGTAATTCAAAAAAATTATGCAGTCAGAGGATTAAGCATATTTAACACTCGGTGTGTAGGGAGTGTCTTTAATAGAATGTAACAAAGTATAAAAATAAATAGAATAAAAATCTTTTTTGAAAGCACATTTTTATTAGAGTGCCTAAAAGATGAAATTAATTTTTTTCTGAAAAATCTGTGGAGTCACAACAAAAACGCAACCGCGTGAAGCGCTCTTAGTAAATTGGTAAAAACCTTTAGTGAATTGGAATTATATTCATAATATATTTTAATTTTTAATGAATGTTTAGGAATTCAGTGTGCTTCTTCAGCGTTTTCAATACCTCATGCTTACGATTCATTATTCCTAAATTTTAAATGTAATAGAAATTAATCCAGGTGCTTCTGCTGCTTTCTGCCTTCACCTTTTTTATTTTTAGTCGTCTTGTTTCTATTATAACTTGAAATTTTAATTTTAATTTTTATTATTATATTGTTAAGGTAAAAAGAAACGTTTTGCGGATATATTTCAAAATTGAGTTTTAAATTAATTACTCCAAATTTATCATTTGAATTTAATTAAAATGTGGAGGTACGGCTTTCAGCCCAATAATATCCGGAATTATATATTTTTTCTTTTAAAATGTTTCTACTAAATACGTTTATGTGTGCTGAGATAAAGGAGCTTCACATTTATTGGGCTTTCATATTATGCTGGATATTTAAAATTATCAGAAGTTTCTTTACGACGAAGTAATCAATATTGTAATCACAGTATATGCAAACAATAGTTATCACTTGAAAACATAGTATTTGTACCAGTCACTTTCGATTTAATTTTTAAATTGTTTTATTAGTTTTATTTTTCTACGAGAAATTTTTCTGTCTAACAGCACTGTAACTTTCTCGAATAATGATTAGTTTTTAAATACCTATCTCAATAATTACGACGCGTTCAAATAATCACAGAAAATTACTTGTTAATTAGTAATTCAATTTTTAACTGAACTGTATTAGGGAAAGTGTTCTAAAATTTTTCGTGTGCTATGGAAATATCATACATAATGATCCTCTCGTTAGAACTTTATTATTCCTCTGTACACTGAATGCATTGAGATAAAATGCATATATAAATGTTTCACCAAGTAGCGATAGAATATTTACAATACTTAACTATGGTTCATGAACAAATTTATTCCAGATTTTCGGTGTTTGAGCTCTTCAAAACATTTTTTTGCCATTTCCAGCAAAGGGAAATAATTAGTCAAATGAATCGGTAAAATCGATGGTAGACTCTCATTCAAAAATTTTTCAGAAAAATAAGAATGTTTACGTGTTGCTTCTACAAATGCTCCTAATTTCAGTGAAAACTGCTTGAATTTTGTAGATATATCAAAAGTAGCATTTAAATAACGGAATGTTCTACCTTCAAATTTCAAAATTATTCGTCTCATTCTAACATCAGCTTTATCTTTAGAACCTTGTTAAAGATAAGTTAGTGTGTTGAAGATAGTTTTCCATCGTATTCAAACGAATATGAGTGATGAACATTTGGAGTCATTAATGTTTCTCTTTTGTTAAAAAGATATAGTGAGATACGATTGACGTTTGCGATGTTGTAAACAAGTGGTCTCAATTATTAATGTTCCCTAAAATAAAGCTGTAGACCAAAGTTTGTATTAAAGAACAATGATAACCATAAGATCTATTATTTTTCATAAAAATTAAGTTTATTGTGATAGAATTTTTTAATATTTATTATTATTCAAGAATTGTGTTTTATTCATATACGTATTATTAATTTTGTCCTATTATCTCCCTACATTCTAAGCTTTTTAAACGTATGTGGTACAACAATAAATCTTGCACGCAATACAATCTTCCAATTTTATTAAAAATAAAGTTAATAGAAAATGTATTATACTTCTCAGTACGAGCACGCTTAGACAACATAAAAATATTTGGGTTTTTTTT
>BGPR01009109.1:42379-59454 GCA_013235015.1 Araneus ventricosus
AGCTGTAGACGAAAGTTTGCTTTAAAGAACAACACCATAAGATCTATCATTTATCATAAAAAATAAGTTTATCGTAATAGATTTTTTTTATATTTATTATATTCACGAATTGTGTTTTATTCATATATCATTAATTTTTTGTCCTATTATCTCCTACATTCTAAGCTTTTTAAACGTATGTTGTACAACAATAAATCTTGCACGTAATACAATCTTCCAATTTTATTAAAAATAAGGTTAATAGAAAATGTATTATACTTCTCAGTACGAGCACGCTTACATATTAGACAGCATAAAAATTTTTGCGGTTTTTTTACTGTCGCACACCCCCTCAGAAGTTAAGTGCTTGCCACGTCCTTGTATGAAAGAGAAATGGCTGAAGTGTTTTGCAGATACAAAGTATATTGATCAGAAGTCATGTCTTATAAAGCTATGCGAATACGCATTTGCCATTCCAACCCACAACGCAAATGCGGAGAGAATATTTTTCCTAATGTCAACTCAATGGTCGACGAAGGAAACAAGTTGTCAGTGGAGGCAATTGAAGCAATTTTGATTCGTCGTTGTAGATTTAAAATGACTTGTGCCCAATTTTATAATTATGTGAGAGAAGAAAATGATATAATTAAGAAAGGAAAATAAACTTTAAAATATGACTGGACTAAAAAGGATTAGCTTTGCATCTTTTTTATTATTCTACGTGTTCATTTTATTAGATTGCTTGAATTTTATTGATTTTTTTATCAGAGCAAAATAAACCATTACCTACCCTCTTTTTTACATGTGTTATTTATTTAAATCTTAAACTCCCGTATCAATACTTGGCAATTATGCTAACACTAATGCTCATTGTATTTCAAAAATTAACAGTCAGACAATCAGTATGCTTTTTTTTTTCAGATTCAATTTTTGCTGATGATTTCGTACATGACGATATCATTTGGAAAAGGCTGCGAGGAGGTAAAGACACTAGAGGCTGTTTCTTCTGCTTTCACCTTCAGCATTCTTGTGCTGTTCATCAATTTTTATCAAAAATCTTTCAAGAAATCGAAAGTTCAATGATAAAATCAATCGAGAAGTTACTGAAATCAAATGAATCACTTCATATATATTTATCTATTTTTTAAATAAAATTATTTTAAAAATTTGATTCATTTTTCATCTGAGTTTATTTTATTCTTCTTATTATGCTCTTACGCGACCCTCTCCATACAAATGTAAACGGAATGTGTGCTTCATAATGCGAATGCAAGATGCAGTTGCATGTAAGCTTTGACATGGTGTGGAAATATAATGAGTGCATGTTATTCAAACTTGATACCGCTCTATATTAAGTGAGCCATTCACCGTTTGTCCATTTTGGAATTTTTGGAACAAAGGAAGGAAAACCCAATCGTCAAGGTCGAAAACTTATGAAATTTGAAGCAAATGTTTGGAATTGATGGAATTCCAACGATCTCAAAATTCAAAACTTCATCCGCCGATTCCAATTTGAGACCTCGATGCGAGGGTAGCGGAAAAACAAAGGATCTGCCTACATTGGGACCTCGCGTCGAGGTTAGAAATGAAACTCGAAAACCCCCGTGTTGTGGAAGAGGAGTGTGGGTGGAAAGAATTCTGCAACTTTGAACCTTGTCTCAAAACAAACTTTGGGACATCCGTGAATGTTTTGCCTAATTTTTCGACTAAAATGAGTGGAATACAAACCAGTTAGGATAAACGGTTTAGCCTTTCTTTCTCGTGAATACTCAGTTTTAAGGTGGGTCGAAAAAGTTGAATTTTCAAAAGTTGGTCATTTACAGACAAATAAACGGGAAAATATTTTTACAAATTAGAAGTTGAATCTTCAGTTCACGCAAAGGTTTGAAAAAATGAAAAAAGATATTAAAATTTACATTTTTTCTAAAATTATACAAACTACGGTTTTCGGTTTCTAATATCGTAATTCGGTGTCTAATTCATTTTAGTAGCCTGATGACAGAAAAATTATATTTGAAAACTATGCGCGACATTTTTAGTTAGCGCAAAAGGCCCGAAGTTTTATAATTGAGGTGAAAATTTGAGGTTTCTACTGTTTTACAGTATTTACTAAATTACAGTAGAACCCTGGTAATCCGAATTAATTGGGACCGGTGCCTGTTCGGATTACAAGAAATTCGGATTACCCGAAATTCCGATAAAAAAAGAAAAGAAAAAGAGGTGTGCTAAAAAAATGTGAATTATAAGTACTCAGTGCTACTATCTCTTGAATTCTTTTATTCAAAAGCAATAGAAAGAGAATATGTCTCCCCTTTTCATTAGAATAATGGATGTGCTTCTGTATGAAGTGGCCTTATCTTATGGCGAAATGCATTAGTTTCTTCAATGTGTACAAAATTATGCACGCTGAAAAAGTGCTTTTTTGTTTTTAGTATATATATTTAAATCTTTTCAGGTAATCTTTTCTATTACATATAATTTTCGAAAATAAAATCGGTTCGGATTAGCAGGGTTCTACTGTAGTTAGTATATATTTACTAAATTAGTTATTAGTAAATTAAGTTATTATTTTACTAAATCTAATAACTGAGATAACCATTGCGTGTTATTTATTTTTGCAATCCTTAATCGCAATTAAGCTTTCATATTACAGTTATTCTGACCAAGATGTGGTATACTGAGCAGAGCTCGCATCAAACAAACCTGTAGCTAAGGGTCTTCTCTACTCATCTTGAGCTTCACAGAACAACCAAGGTTTCCTTATTAGCAGTATCGATAAACAAAAAAGATAAAAATTAAAGAAAGTAGAGAAAACAACTAGAATTATTGAAACTGTTGAAGTTGACAATGACTTTTATGACATCGTAATTTTGAACAATGGCATTTGAGATAATAATCACTTAAGCTCAAACGTTTAATGTACAGTAGCGTTTCAACTATAAGACTAAATACAGGGTGTTTCAAAACTCTCTATATAAACTTTAAGGGATAACAGAACCCATCGAGGCAAGCAAAAATCAACATACAATGCATGTTAGGAACTCAAGTGGTGAAGCTCTAAAGTCAGTAGCTGATGTGCTCCGAAATAATGAAACACAAGAATGACAAAAGGAATGTAAGAAGGCTGATGAATTTAAAGAACATAATTTATGGAACAAATTACAAAAACAAAGGTAGGTGAGCCAAAGGTGGCCATAGTTGAGCTTTGAGGACATTTTAAAATTTTCTGGTTAGGTGTGTAGGGCTGAATTTATTTTTGTAAAATTTTACACTTATCACTAACTCATATCAAATATAGTTTTCTTTGTAAAATAAAATTTAATTATTTTTATAATATAATTTCAAAATTGTAGCTGGTGGGCCATCTTTGGCGCACAGTGTTCCAAAAGTGGTCCATATATTGAAATCACTTTTAAAATGTGTACAAAAATAATCGGAAAACTTTGCTTTTAGAATATTATTACAATGTTCAATACTTTATGTTTATACATATAACAATAACTAGGCTAAAAATTAACAAAAGTTTCTTTTAGATTTCGTGAGATTTTTCTGATATGCAAATAAACTATAATCACATTTCAATAATTAAATAAAAATTAATTACTTTTATTGTTATAAATTTAACAATAAATGGTAATAAGTTTTTTCAGATATTTAAGTAGAAATTTTGAAAATTACCCATACAACATTGATTTCCATATTTATTTCCCAATGTTGGCCCGGGTTCGGGCCACCTTGCATGTGATCGCCATCTACACGACTTAAAACTATTAATATGATAAATTTATTAGAATTGAAGTAAATGCGGTTGAAGAGAAAGAAATAAGCTTTCAGAAAACGTATCATAAACTCAAAGTTGTAATAATTTAAACACATGTAAATTTAAATATCTCCTTGCCTGGAAATTAGAACAACTACTCCTCAAAAGTGAAATCACTGTATACCATGAGGCCGATAAGGGCGACCTCTTCTAATTCAGCCGCGTGCACTGCAGATACATGATTTACAATGCAGTAGCACCATATTGTAATTAAAAATGAAATTAATTCTACTTTTGGGGGTGGGCTACCTCAGGAACACTGGCCACCTTTGGCTCACCTACCTCACTCAAATTTCCAACCATCTATATTACACACTGTAGATGTAAAGATCGCTGTAAAACTAGCATTAGGCATTTCTTGCATAACAGCTACAGGTACAAAAATCTTTGTGACAAAATCCTCATCAGAACGGACGGTATTATCAATGTATATGAGGCTCTTCTTATGGCCCCACAGGAAAATTTCAGGCATTAGAAATCGGAAAACCACGTCGACTATCCGGCGGGCTTCTTCGAATGGGAAACGCCCTATAGCGCATCATCGTTCGAGTACGGCAATATACAATCCATTGACTTATGCTTATTTAAGTATATTTTAATATTCCTTAAAGTTTGTACCGAGAGTTTTGAAACAGCATTGCAAAGCACGAATTTTCATATCCAGATCTTGTACATATGCGTTGTCATAATTTTTTCATTTAATTTGTCCAACGGTAGAAGTTAACCATAACCGATACACTGTAGAACGTCGGCCGCGTTGTCATATTGAAAATAAAGCCAAAGAAATCCTACAAAGTGCAAAAACAATTGGCGGCGAAGGAATATCGGATATCGAAGGAGAAGAAGTGATAGAATTTAATCAAGGATGGCGATCGAGAAATGACGAATGAATATTTGGATAATCTTGTAGCAACAGCCCACAATGAAAGAAGGGACAATGAAGAAGATGCGACTTTAACTTACATGAAGGTAAACGAATTGTAAACCATGATATATTATTGTGATATTGATATTGTCTTCGCAGAACGTTGCAATACGAAAGGGACAAAAATGCAAGAGAGATAAAATTCACCAAGTCACTAAAATAGCGCCAAAAAGGCGCCAAGTTTATGAAGGTCGTGAGCCGATACACGATAAGGCGCGCATTTTTGCGTCATAGTAAGATATGCAATTTGAACGCATTTTTTTCAACCGATTGAAACCAAAATTGGACACTGGTCTGCAATTTAGGTTAAAAGACCAAACACCAAATTTCATTTATCTAAGTCTTTGTGTTAATGGGTTATCGTGTACACAAATATGCGATTATACAGACAGACAGACCATCAAACCTTCGGTGGAATTGGTCCAAATTTTGATACGGATCTACATTTCTTATGATAAAAATGTGTACCAAATTTTATCTGTCCAGCTGTTTAAGTTTCTGAGTTAATCGTGTTCACATTAACGCAGACAGATAGACTGACTGACTTCCCGTGGAAGGAGTTTTTTCAAAATTTGATAGAAATCTACAAATTATATGTAAAGGGAACATACCAAATTTCATCCCTCTAGCTTTAATAGTTTTCGAGTCATCGTGTTCACAGACAGACAGACATAATTCCAAAATTGTGTTTTTCGTGCTCAAGGAGGTCTAAACAATGGAGATTCATTAAAATCTCGAGTTCGAATTTTTTGACGATTTCAATAATTTCTCTTTGCATGCGAGGAAGTAAAAAAAGGCACAATGATTGTCTGATCTTCAATGGAGACTGATCCAGCTAAGGAAAGAAATCTTTTTTGACAGGTATTGAAAAGTCTGCGCTCCTTAAAACAAAACTTTTAAATCGTTGAATGAGTCATTGCCAAGCAAAAATATCCAGCTTTTAAAAAAAAATAATTGTATCATGTGTTTATTTATAAAGCAGTGATAAAAATACTTCAAATTAACATTTGTCTAATTTCCCCATTTAATTACAACAACATTTAGGTTTGCTTAAATTATGCATATTTGCTTAATTTGAACTATACCTAACATATTCTTTCCATAGAAAGTTAATTTTGTGGAATGCGATTTTGTCGTGTGGGCAATGTAGAAGCGATGAACCCCCCGTGTTCGGCAAGGATTTACTGCATGTACATATTCTTATGATAGAATTGCAGAAATTCGACTTTGAAAGAATGCGAAAATTCTCTTAGATTTTAACGTCCAAGTTAGTGCCTTGAAATATTAAGTGATTAATAACATAACAGAAAGTAAGAGCCCTTATTGATGCCTTATAATTTTTTAACATCAATCGCTTTAGCTGTTAGTAAGTATAAACGTGCTTTTAAAAGCTTCATTTAAAATAGTTTTGTCTAATATAATGCACACGGTGTTACCGGAAAGATGGCCATAATTTTAAGCGTGGAGAGAACATAATAAACTTAACAATTTCCTTCATGCAAGAGGTGGTGATGGTGGATGCTAAGTGTGGAGACGACAACACTTATCCTCTCTTATCTTAGATTCAAAACAAAGTTTGGAGGCCATAAAAAGTTCTACAATCATTTCAAAGAAAAAATCCATAAGTTACAGGAAATCATTCATAATGTAGACACAATAAAAGATCTCGATGCTGCTACTGAAAAAATTCAACTAGAAATTTTGGATTCCTGTCTGCATTCTTACAAAATAAAGAAAATCCCAACACCACCAAATATCTCGTGGTGGAATCTAATCCTGGAAATTAAGAAAAAAGAACTAAACGCACTGAGGAGGTGTGTTAAGAAGAGCACAGGAGAAACCCGTGAACACTACCAAAAAGTATATTCAGAAAAGAGAGCGATCTACAAAAAAGAAATCCTGCATGCCAAGAGAAGCGCTTGGAAAAAATTCTGCTCGAAAGCAAGTTCCCCCATGGATCCCCATATAAATCGAAAAAACCAGCTAACCCACTATCTGTAATTTTCAACATGCTGGGAAACCCATTGAATGGAAATGCAAAAGCATTTGCAGGGAAGATACTACAGAAACTTTATCCCGAAGCTGCAGGAGAACAAACTGATATTTCATTTACCACTTCATTTTCTGAAGAACATTTCAGCAAAATAGAAATCGATAATATTCTCAAAAGATTCCCCAGAAGCAAAGCCCCTGGATTTGACGGAATTGACTCAGTAATTGTGTGGAATATCCACTCTAACTTTCCTGAACTCCTGGCTACATTCATGAATAAATGCCTAGATCTGAAAAAATTCCCAACACCATTCAAAACAGGACTGATAGTTCTCTTCCACAAAAAAGGAAGGGAAAAGAATAGTATAACCTCTTACAGACCTATCTCCCTCCTCCCGATTCTGGGAAAATTACTGGAAAAACTGTTACTCCAAAGAGTCAGCTTCACTATAAATAAACAAAATGTGCTCCATCCCTACCAGTTTGGTTTTAGAGAAGGAAAATCAAGCACCCACGCTCTCCGAAAGTTGTCAGATGTCATCGAAGATGCCAAGAAACGAGAACACTACGTCATAGTTATTTCACTAGACATTCAAGGCACGCTTGATAACTTAAAATATGGCATAATAAGAAAAGAGCTAAGAAAGCTATTCACGAAATCCAACATTTCAGAAACACTAGAAGATATCTTATCAAATCTCAAAGTGGCCATCCAAACTAGTGATGGTCCAGCGGTGTGGAAAGAAACGCAAGGCTGCCCACAAGGATCTTGCAACTCTCCTCTTTTCTGGAATGTTGTCGCAGATGAAATATTGAAAACCGATTGGGCTAAGGAAATTCATTTACAGGCATTCGCCGACGATTTCGCCTTTGTCATCAGTGGGAGAACTCGCCGAGAACTGAAACTGCACACAAGTATCACCCTCGAATCTTTTAAGAATTGGACTGACAAAAATCAATTTGATATTTCATTAGAAGAATCACAATATTTATTAATAGGTAAACTGTCCAAGGGTCCAGTCGTCAGATGGCGCTCCCAACCCATAAAAAGAACAACATCTCTAAAATACCTGGGAGTTATCTTAGATGAAAAATTAAATTGGTTTTCACACATTCAAGAGCAAGGGGCTAAAGCAGTCAGTCAATATCAACATCTCTGCCGTATAGCAGGACCAAGATGGGGGCTAAAACAAAAATACAAAAGGATACTCTACCAAACAGTTACAGAGAGGATGCTCCTTTATGGAGCTAGTGCTTGGGCCCTGTCTTTTTCTCCCAAATTGGAAAAAAAACTGTCTTCAATACAGAGGATCTTCCTCCTTTACATTACTTGCTCTTACAGAACCACTCCAACGGCAGCTTTGCAAACTATTACAGGTATCATACCATTACATCTTAAAGCTCAACAAGAAGCTATTTTCATCAACGTCACATGTCTGAGAAAGTAAATAGAATTTGAAGGTCTCTTCTATTAGCCAAGCGATTATGAAGAAAAAATCAAGAGCCTAACCAACCATCCATCATTATTTAATATCATCAATCAAATTTCAACAACAGAGCCCTTCAAAGAGGACAACAGCCTTATGTTCTTTACAGATGGTTCCAAAACAGAAATGGGAACAGGGTGCTCCTATTGCGCATTCGAAAACGGCAGCAAAGTCTTCGAATGGAAGGGAAAATTAGAAAAATTACACACAGTGTTTCAGGCCGAATTAATGGGACTGAAAGACGCGATCATCAGAGCAAGTCAAGGGAACTAAACAACTAAAATTTGGACAGACAGCCTTTCGAGTGTAATGGCAGTGCTTGATCCTCATACCCCTCATCAACTTGTCCGAGACATCCAGTCCCTTCTCACACAGAATCGAAATATTCTGGTTAGATGGATCAAAGCCCATGCTGGCTATCGGAGTAATGAAGAAGCCGAAACTCTCGCCAAAAAAGCCATCACGGAAGGCGTTGTAATGAGAGTTCTAAACCCTCGATGCGAACTCAAACAACATTTACAAGAACTGTTTTTTAAAAAATGGCAAAATCTTTGGGATAATGGAAACACTGGACGTTCTGTTCATAAAGTGCTCAAAACAGTTAAACTAAAACCAGTCTTTTGGACACGTGAAGAAATTCTGTTTGTTACAGGACACGGTCCATTCCCTTCATTTCTTAATCGTTTCCATTTATCGGATAGTGACTTGTGCCTGCGGAGAAGTCGACGGTCCCATCCATTATGCGACATCTTGCCCATTGACTCTCTCTTGGCATATTAGGAAACCTTCAACTTCACTGGAAAGTCTGTGGTACCAAAGAGTCCTGGAGAATCCCAATTGAAGAAAAAGAATAATAAACATGATTAAATTCAAAATAGACAATGAAAACATAATGCGACTGTAATAACTACCCACCTGCCATTGCACAATAACTCTAGTTTATCCTGCAGTCAATACACTGAATATACTAAATCCTTCCCTTCTCAAAAATCTTTGATAGTAATCTTCCTATTCCTTGTACTTCACAATTAAAATGCAACAGCTCTTCATCCCTAATACGCTACACTCAAAACCTGTGCATTGATGTAAGCTTCCTCATGATGTTCGTCACCATCTACATTCATTATTTTTCCTTCATTCACTCCATGTTATTCAAGATATTGTATATATTCCTTTATTTTGTTGTCAATTCTATGTGTTAACTAATGTGCTAATTCTAATGTGTTTTGTTAATTGTTCATTGTCATTCTTCTATTACTGAATTTTTTTTTTGCAACTCAATAAAGTCCACCTACATCTATACCAACCCGGATAGGAGCCACATGAGCTCTAGAGACTGCGGTGTGGTGTTAAAGATGACAACACTAAAAGCAGTATTAAATCAATACAGCGTGACTAATTAAGCACCGCGTGACCAGTTTAAAAAGCTAATGTGAAACCAATATCAGTTTATTTGAAGAATTAACAGCGAATAAGTTAGAATACTTCCAATAATAGCCGGGATTAAGCTCTTAGTGAAATGAAAGAAACCCCAAGCTGGCAAGGTGAAAGGAGGTTTGCTGCGCATGTAAAACAGAAGAAGCAATTCCTTTCTGTCCTTGTTTCCAGCTGAAGCAAGCCTGGCTTTCAGTATTTGCTCTTGGGCAACATTAGCTTTCTTTGTCGCTTCATGTATGCTCGAAGCTGCCAGGCTCATGCTCAGAAGGGATAACAGACTCCGTCAGGAAACGAAACAATGGAAAAAAAACTCCCTTTCTCTTAAATCAAGCATCAGAAATCTTTTGGAAACGGAGTAATGAAACCCAGGTACAATCCCATGCAGTCGTTGACTACAATCAAGAAGATCGGCAAGGTTATGGTTTGTTCGAAGGATTTAGAACTTCTATGATGCGATCATAAGCCGATAAATGAACTTGAAAGTTAATGCAATCCATTTTGTTCGCACTGATCCTTGTTTTAGAAGGTATAAAAATGAGATTTCTCAAGAAATAACAGCAGATAACGATGAGAATAGTTACTGCAGTGTACAATTTATTCACAGGAATGTAGATAAGTGGAAGAATTATGTGCCAGATTTTGCAGTTTTGGCGATCAGGACCATGAAATAGAAAGAAAAGGTAGTACATCACCATTCTTTTGCAGTCGCGTTCTTCAAAAGGCAGCAGTGAGGCTAAGAAAGACACGAGAGGTACCATTACAATAATAATGACACCAGTATTAATCCATGTTGGATTAATACGGCTATTTAAACGGCTTCCTAAATACTGAACATCTTGTAGCAAAGTACGAATTTTCTGCCCTTTCGTCATCATCGTATACAAAATCCAGAAAACATTCCCTTCCAATAAAACTCTAAAAATCCTTACAGCAACGGGTAACTGCGATCCACTGACGTTAGACATTATTAATTTCAGTGACATGTAAAATGCGTAAGATATCCACCAAAAGGCTGTAAATCTCTTATAAAAGTACTTCAGTTTTGGCGACGTATTATATTTTCTAACACTTCTCCTGATATTCACACCAAAGATAAACAAAATTCTTTCTACAGGGCGGAGTAATTTCAAAGCAAATTTAGAATCTTGAAATAGAATCATTTGCCTACCAGAAAGTTGAAGTTTTCAAACCTACAGAGAAAAATTTGAATCAACAAAGAATATTTAACTGTGTTGATTTAAAAAGAAAAAAAAAGGAATCATTTACTATAATTTCCCTTTAATAGACCGTATTACTTTTTAAAAACAATAACATAAACTATTTACTAATTAATTTAACAGTTACTTATGGGTTGTAATTTTCACATCTCATCATAAGCGTTCTAAGCACAAGCAAAGTTCGTACCATTTCACTTGAATCTATGGAGCGGCTGGGAATGCATGCCTAAAAAAGTGATGTTCTCCTGCATTTTAATTTTAGATTAAATTCTGCTCTTTTTTATCTTCAATTGCTACCATAACAACGAATGGGTGTAAACCGTTATCTGCGTAGAAAGCAAGTCATACTTATTTTTTATCGATTTTCTGAGAATAACACCTAATTCCAATAAGGTTGAAATTCTGAGAAAGGAGCTGTATTGAAATCAGAAAGCAAACGAATTGGAATAATTTTATTTTTCATTTTAGTATCAATTTCATCACAGCCGAGATATTTCTCTATTTCGATAACTTTTTAAAACATTCTCACTTTAAAGTAATGAGTCCAATCAGAAAAACGCTTCTTATTTAACATGTCGGACTTGGAGATATCTGTTTTCAACCGCGATCTGAAAAGGACAAAACAATTTTTAAGAGTGTAATCATAATAAAAATTAGGTTGTTATTGGGAAAGAGTTAATAAGTAAAATTATTTTATACAATTTTATTTAAAAAGAAACAGAAAAATGTAAACATTTAACAAAAAAGCAATATAAAATTTAAGCGGTACGTAATTTAAGTTGTACTTAATTTTAATTTAACTACGTTCGAGTACATAGCCCTTGTAAATCAAATAAAATTACAAAAATTAAATAACCCTGAAGATGTCGGAAAAAATTTCGATGCCTGAGGCCTCCGAAAGTTGCCTACTTGATAATCGGGCCCTGGAACACATGAAAATATCAGCGGAAACCAACATAAGCCACAAAGCGATTATTTTCCGTGCCTGAAAATTGACCCGAGCGCATCGTTTTGTGGCACCCAGAGAAAGGGAGAAAACGTTGCGAAGGTCACGCGTGTGGCCACCCCTGCTCTTCAGCATATTGCCTATAATTCTTGTGCGGTTGACCTTCAAGAAGCGACTGCCAGAAAGCGATCGTGTGGCCATATACTTAGTATACGTAGTAGGCCGTATACTTAGTTAAATTAAAATTAAGTACTACTTAAATTTCAAAACGCTATTCTTAGCAATTTTTTCATGTATTAAATTTCTCTTGCAGGTATGTGCGGTCAATCTTTTTTCTTACAGTTGACGGATTGACTCATTAGTCAACACCCCTGTCAAACTTTGAATATGAGTATTTGGAATGTACTAAAACAAATTTTGTTGCTTTTTTACCGTTTTGTTAAAAAAATGATTTTTAAATTTGCGCGAGATAATGAAACTAACTTTTCTGAAGCTGGCCAGCAATTAAATGTCATATGAAATTTTCATAACTATATTTACATAAAAACTTTATATATAGATATTAAATTAAAATAAATAAATAAAATCTAACTTTGATAGTTATGGAGGAGGGAGGGCAGTAAATTGATTTGCCTAAGGACTAATACAGGACTTAATCTGGCCCTGTTGTGTTCTGTTCTACATTATTTAAGATAAATATATCAAGGAATACTACTTGGATAGTGAGCTTACGTTCCTTGAATTTGCATAGTTTTTTCCAGTTTTATATTACAGATGTAAATATTTCAGTTGATTTTATTTTCACGTCATTCCGCTCATTCTTTGGTCCTTTTATATTGCTTTTTTGTTAAATGTTTACATTTTTCTGTTTTTTTTTTAAAAATAAAATTGCATAAAATAATTTTACTTATTAACTCTTTCCCAATTACAATCTAATTTTTAAAATTACAATCTTAAAAATTGCTTTGTCCTTTTCAGATCGCGGTTCAAAATAACAAAGTACGCCACAAAATAGTACGCTTGATGCTTTAAAACTAGACGTTAGTATAACTAAAATAAGCTATTTGTGTCTTGTACCATCTCCACTTTTCAAAAATACGTTTTTTCAAAAATTATGTCCATTTGACCCTCTTAACATCTCACCATCATGAATTGATAACAAGAATACATTGCCGAAACTCTTCGAATGCATGCAGTTTATTTTTCAAATCTCATTTCGACTAGAAGTGACAGAAAATCCACTTTTCTCAAAACTTTCCTTATTTGGAGATGGCCACTTTTGCAGCTACACGGCACGTTTGTTACTAATTGTATCTTAATTTAAACAAATTGCGTAGGTGGTAAAAGGAATTCATATGGTTAGAATTAAAGCAGAAATTCTTTCGATTACCTTCTTACTTTAAAGAAATATTTAGAAACCTATAATTTATATTTGAATTTTTTTTTAGTTGAAGAGGAAGAATGTCGGGGAAAAAAAAACCAAAACTCTAATGAAATTATAAACACTTTTGTTTCGTTTTCAAGTACGAGATAAATGGAATCAATCTTTTATTTGTACATTTCTAATGTATAAAAAGTTTCACACAAACAACTGTTTGAATTCGCCACTCTGTTGCACTAGAAAACAGAAACAAATGACTGAGCTCGCCTGCAAGTGTGGCCGGCCGTATTTTGGATACGGCCGCTGAGGGAAATGGCCGCCGCGAAAAAACGGCGAAGAACCACTCTTATGGCCGTAGACTAATTCTGAACCTTCCAGTGTTGAAAATTCTGTTAAGTATTATTTATGAAGTACTCATAAAAGAAATTATCTGCGCCATAAATTCTATTTCCCTAACATCTGAAATAGCTTTTCTAATTATGATATGCAATTTGCTGTTATTGCTGACTGTAGACGCAACATGTCTGAAAAATAATTTTCAGACTAGGATCAAAGAATATAAGAAAAGATTTATTTGACAAATAACACGAGTGAAAACTTTTAGCTAATTAATTAAACCCATTACCACGTCCAAGTCGGCCATTTTCTATAAATAGAAGCAGGATAGTTGTTTTGTCTTCACCATGCGAGAAAAAAATTAACTCAAATATCTAATCAGCCTTCGATTCAGTGAGATATAAAAATATTTACTACAAATTATGAATCACTTTGACCGACCGCTGCAGTTATATTTCAAAACTGCATGTAAAACATGTGGTTTTTATTACTTCTCGAACTCTTTATTACTGAGAAAATGATCCCGAGCACAAACAATGACGTCATTTTAAGAGAAACGATACCATTGGATACGAGCGTCCATTTTCGAACGTGGGACGTTGTCTTCCGAATCTTATTGTCTGATGTTTCGAGTGTGAAGCGGTGGATTGTGTTGTTTTCCATGTTTCTTCACAATGGGATGCAAGACAGGCAAAATATATGTTGGATATTTATCTTTAATAACGTGTTTTGGTAAGTCAGTGTTTCAGCAGTTATGTTTTTCATATTTTAAGATTTACTGTCGGAGGGGGCTGGAAAAGTGAATGGTCTAGTTTCGTTTGGTTGAAAACTTAGTGACTAAATTAGGAAGAAATCAGAATTTATTCGAAACGGCTGTTTGACTTAGTTTTTTTTCTATTTGTTTCTTGGAACCTTATTTTCGGACTGTGCTAAAAAATGTATAATTGTTTTCAAACTTTTAGCAGATCAAATACCCACTTTAGAGGAAAAAAAAAAAAAATAAATAAATTTATCCATTTTTTTAGAAACTGCTTAAAAGTACCGTAAAATATAAAATTTGATACAGGGCCTCTTAATAATAATGTGACCATATTTTCTGTACTTGAATACGGTGCGCTCTGGATGTTAGGGGGGGAAGAGTGTTAAGAAAGAATAGTAAGCCGACAACCAAGACTTTCGTTATTTTACCATTAACAACAATGATAACACAATCCTGCACGCAGAATTTAATAAAATTCAAAAGTAGTTTGATATCAAACTTGGATTATTCACCAGAACAAGTAGATTATTGTTAATTTATAGTAAAAATTTTGGAAGCGGCATATTTTAGAAGCTAATTTTTTTTAATGAATTTAATTTTTTCTTAAGAATTTCTATTATGTACTATTATAATTAAGGAATGAGGCCTGTTCAAATTTGGGGCTGTTTTTCAGTTCGGTTCAGAGTACCCAAAAAAAGATCTGGCCCTGCTATTTTGTACATGGTATTTTATTGGGTATTTAAGTAACTACTTCGCCGAATTATATGTAGCGTAGATATAAAGTTTAAGTTAAAATTTTAATTTTTATATTTATTCTAATTTTTCTAGTTGATTGTTTTTAAGCTCTAGTGTAGATATATATATTTTAAAATTACCAAGAATTCGCAGTGTCACTTAAAACTCATAGTAGCGATCAGCTCTTAAGTCTTGTAAATTTCGCTATATTCGGGTTTATTCAAATGTCTGCTCAATCACAAGCATACAGCATATAGTTTTCATGCTTGTAACTATTTATTTAATTTAGGATTTGATGTTGAACGAGAAAGTGAAAGCACTGTTGATAGGATGTTGCTGTTGATGGGGACGCTAGCTGAGATTAATTTTCTTATCCATTTCTGTTAATTGCGAAAATAAAATGCCAACTTAAAATTTCTGAAGTTTTTTCTTCAGAGTTAATTAAGTTTCACTACATTTCTAGAGTTCAGGTGCGAGACGTGTATTTCCAGGCTTATTTTTTAATTACGTGTACCATTATAAAATTAATGCTGTCGTTAAGATCTCATTTAAGTTAAGTTTGATTGATTGTTTTTTATAGCCTAATGGTTAGTACTGGCCTGGTTGTACCAAACACACGTTAGTTTAAAATACAAATATTAATTCAATAAAAAAGTAGTGATATGTAATATCACTACTGTTAATAAGTATGTTAAAAAAACGAGCTTGCGTTTTTCAAGGAAATAGCTGATAAAATCAAATATTTTGTACTTCTTTTGAAATTTTCCAAGCTGATCAGTTCTATGTTTATTTGCATTAATACAATATTTCATAAATAAAATATTAGACGAGTTAAAAGTTCCTAGAAGCAATTTGTGCTTTTCCACCTCCGGATTCATTGTCGCATGGATATTTGCTACTTCTCTGATCAAATGCTTTAGGAAAAGCATTTTGTTCAATAATTATGGATATTCCTTGATGTTGTAGAGAATGTTCTTTGCCGTTTAAATATTATGGGAAAAAGAAATCTAATTGCAGAGATGAAATGTACTAAATAATAATAGAAAAGAAAAATTATAATAGAAACAGCAATTTGGCTTTATTTTGTTATTATAATTCATGTTTTACAGCAGGGTTTCCCAACCATTTTTCCTCGCGTACCCCTTGATTATTCTTTTCGATTTCGCGTAACCCCTATTATGATATCCACACAATCCCCCAACCATCCCTCAATGCAAAGAAGTTTTTATCAGTAATGTTAAAGTTAGCTTAAAAGTGAAATGACTCGAATTAATAACGTTTGCAGAACTTATTTCCGATTTCACATCTTATTCCTTTTTTGCAATAGTATTAAGTTCAACGCCAAAGCAAATGGAACCTAAATTGTAATTATTTTGTTTTAACTTATAAACATATTTAAAAATTGCACTTCGCGATAATCAGCTATCCAAGTGATATAGTTATTAACCCTCTAATTCCTAAGACCATTGGAATAGATGGACCTTAAAATACTGGAACGTCCGAGTTCCTCTTTCAGAGATAAGGGAAATTCACCCCCACCCTCAAAAACCACAATGACAGCTGGAACCCCATTCCCCAAACCCATCTGGGTTAGCCCTCTAACGAAGAAAGCGCGCGCCGCGGGGTGTGAAATCAATCACACTTAACGAAAGGGAGTGGAAAGTTCACAGTGATTCTCGGACGTTTTGGACAGCTGCCGTCTTTTGCTTGAAGGGACGTGTGGGACGTTTCCGTATCGAAAGAGTTAAATAGATTGTATTCACTTGGAGAAACAAAATTCTGTACCTTTTTACTTTCTCGTATACGAAGTATACACAGAGAAAGTATTGTAATCGTCAAAAAATTCTAACTCGAGATTTTGACGAATCTCCACGTTTTAGACCTCCCTGAGTCCGAAAAACACAATTTTCGAATTATGTCTGTCTGTATGTCTGAGAACACGATAACTCAAAAACTATGAGAGCTGCGGGGATGAAATTTGGTATGTGGTCTTTAAACATAATTTGTAGGTTTCTATCAAATTTTGGACAAAATCCGGCAACGGGAAGGCTGTCTGTCTG
>BGPR01009110.1:0-51056 GCA_013235015.1 Araneus ventricosus
TGATTTAATTATAAAATTCATTATATATGTGTTTAAAAAGTGTATTTATTTTTGAAATATCAGTGTTGTTGATGAGGTCATGTTTATGTGTGAAATGTAGATAAAAGCAAATATCCAACTATTGACCTTTCCTCTGGATGTAAGTGTAAGACTAATTAAGCCAGATTTCGAAGGAGTTCACCTTCTATGGTGCATTGGATTTTGCTAATGGTGGAAGTGCTTTGTTTCTCTCCAGGTGAAGCGAAGGACGAATAAAGTGCTCAAGACGGGCATGGTTAAGAAGCAGAAGACGGAGGATTCTCTAGAGGTAAGGTTTCTTGCTTTTTCACCAATAATCTTCTTGGTGTTCATAATTTCAATTCAAGATGTGGAGAAAAAATTACATTTGTATTTTTCATTAAAAAAATTATGTAGTGTATTGGAAATTGTATAGTTGAAAATATATCCTTATTGTGTTGTAGTTGAAGCTTACCAATTTGGAATATTCCTGAATTAGAATCCTTGATATATTATTTATATTTAATTTATTCACCAAATAATAATTGATATTCTCCATTATAAAATTCCTTATTTAATATTCAAGTTTGCTGAATTTCATGGAGCTGTTTCTGTAGTCCTAATAAGCATAGAATTATTATTCAACTGTCATTTACAAATTTCTTCTTACGATCAATTTGAAGCCTCATTATCTGTTGCGTGCTTACCCCTCTGCTTTGTATGAAGAGAAATTTTTAAAATCTGATGCAGAATCTCATGTGGCCCATTTAAACTGTTGAATTGGTTCCTTTTAGGAAGTGGTGAAAGAAAAGATTCAAAGATAGATATTGAACTTCCTGTTATCATTAGAAATAGTTTAGGTGGATGGAATTCCTGAATACTTACATTAGTAAAAGTTCTAAGAAACCTTATGATAAAAAAATTATTGAAAAAAAAATGAAATAAATATATTTTTAGTGTAGAAAATATTAAAGAAATAAAAATATTAGCTATGGTAAAAGGTTTTTGATTGTCGAATTATAAAATTAGAACAAAGTAAACCCTAAGCAGTGGACAAAGTGTTAAGAGAATCCTATATTATCTATTATATAATATTTCAAATTCATTTTTTTTTTATATAGTTCTAAGTAAGTTTCACTTTTTATATACTGCATTGTTCGGTTATCTGTAATAATTTAGTAGTTATTTACTATAAACAGAAAAGTGATATTACTTCCTAAATATCTGCTTCACAATGGCTTCTGGAAAGTTCACAATTTGATCTCTACCTTATGTCTTTGTGATGCTAAACTGTCCTACTTATTAGTAAAAAAAAAAATTTTTTTTTAAAGAGTAATAAGCTACATCATGACTAATATAATGCTATATTTCTTTAATTTTAGGCAGATTAATTGTTTACAGTCAGTCGGTTTTATTATATGTATTTTCTGTTTCAATAGCTATATGTCCTGGATTTAATTCTTTATAAGAAAAAAATATTGCATAATCTCCCTCTCTCATTATATTGGATTGAGGTATGTTTAGATTATATTCTGGAATATCATTTTGGAAATCTTCGTAAAATTTTATGTATTAAAATATGTAATTGGAGGATTCCCTCCCCCCCCCCTTTTGGGGTTCGAAGGAACATCTTCATTTGAAATTTTGTGATGATAACTTGTTGCTTGTCAATTCAGTATTAGTTTAACGACAAATAAATTTACTAACTGTTATAATAATTCAGTATAGTTTTTAAATAAAAATACTATAAATCTATTCAAATGCTCAATTTCTTTTTGAATTTCCCATACCATCTAATTCCACCATGTTAGGTATAATAACAAAATAAATTTTAGATTTTCTTGTGCAAGGTATTCTGAAAAAAAAAAGGTTCTAAAATTTGTAAAAAAGATGAAGCAAATAAAAAGTAATTTTGTATCTTTCTTCTAAGGTGTTTTCATTTTGTTAAATTAATGCTGTTTTTTGCAATAAATTCATATTGTATTTACAAATCATAAAAAATCCTATCCAGATTCTCTAAAACTCTACTGGTAATTAAATAACAGCATGTGAAAATCAAATAATTTACTTCGTGATTGATGGGCAAAAGAATTGTTTGTAGAGATAGAAACTAACATGCTTTTGTTTTGTTCCTTCAAGGAACCTCCGCCTCAGAGTGATGCCTGGGCACGTTACATGGCAGAAGTGAAGAAGTATAGACAGCAAGCTTGTGATGAGGATGGCAAAACTCGTCCTCTTGTAAAATAATGAAAAATATTGGACTAACTGTAAAACTCTGTATATATATTTTTATTATCTGATATAATAATGAGGCTTATGTTTTATTCCCACAATATTTTCTATAGTTTATACTTCCACCTGTGTTGATGTCCTTTCTGTGATGTTTGTTGAACCTGTAGATAAATAAATGTCTTTTTTTTCTTTCATACATTTGTTTTTATTGGTATCATTAAGATGTTAAGTTATTATTAAAAAGGTTAATGCTATTTAATGTTGGTATGTTCAGGGTTCGTACTCCACCTGAAAAACTCCTGAATTTTGCTCTTTTTTTCTAAGAGCCCTGAAAACTCCTGAAAATTGTGTTTTTTATCCTGATATTTCTTTTTGTCTCCTGAAAAATTACAATCAAAAGAGCAAAAGATAAAATTATGATAAAACATAAAAATATGACATTTCCGTTTTTCCTTATAGATAGAAAGTCGTTGGAATCCGGAATTCTTACTTCTGACCTTACTTAGCTCTGAAAGAATCTACAGCGCATGTTCCGAGTCACCACAATCAGGAAAGATGGGAGAATTTATATTTAGTATACTTTTTTGCCAATTTTATAAAAATTGTCCACACTACCCCCTTCTCCCCTACAATTGATTTTTTTTCACGCTATCTCCTGAATTTTCTGTACTGTACTCCTGAAAAAATCCTTAGAAACTCCTGAATTTTACTATCATATATACAGTATGAACCCTGTATGTTTCAAATTCTACAAACTGTTAAATGGTGAGCAATGACAGTCCCGACTTCAGGGAAGATTGCATCTTCAAGACTCAATTCTGCTGCAGATCCATCATGTATGGGTCTGATGCACATTAAATGTGTCACTGTGAATCAAATGTGCTCAGTTTGGTGAAGGGGACAGGCTCAGATAATGGTCCACTGACCAAAATGACAAAGTCTATTCCTATTATCCTTGCGTGGTTTCAAAATGAAAGTTGATTTAATAACTTAACTCTCAACGGATTTCTTTTCTCTACTGACTAATTAGATGGCTCTTTCTGTTTTGGGAATGCATTGTCTTATTGATTCAATTAAGGGGCCGTAGAACACTTAAGATGTTAATGAGTTACTCTTAATTTTTTTCTGTCGAATTATAATGTCTTCGAATGACTTAATTTCAGACTATAAGTGTAAAAATAACATAATTTGATGCACGAATGGAGCTTGGGTTAAGCCGTTAAGGGGTTAAAAAGCATAACAAATTTATTGAATTAATATTCTCATCATGCCTTGTAGTGTGATGTCATATTCATGATAAGTTATTTTATAAAATTTTTATTTCACCATAATATTTGTTTAATATTTGAAATCTGGTTTTTCACTCGCACCCTCATGTGTTGAAATTTTGTACAGTTGTGTGTTTCCAATGGCAATATTTTCATACCTTACTTATCAATTAATTATCATTCTTTAAGAATTTGAGAGAAAATTGATTACAAGATTTCATCTGCATATAGTCTCAAGATATTTCCACATCTTGATGTGGTGCACTTGCACAACAAAAATGAAGAATCCCGAATGATTGAAGAACTTCTTGTAATGAGGAGAGTGCAGGGCAAATTGGGAATCTACAAATACATTATTATAAGATTTTACTTCTGGTGCACTAGAAGTTCATCACAATTTCGGAAAATGTCAATTCATTAGTGCAATCCACCAGATTTTAGACGCATTCTACATAGTGATTGAAAGACTGGGGCACCACTTCTCGTTAAAGGTGGAGACTATGTTAGAGTGGCTCAAACACAGTTGTCTGTATTCCCTTTGTAATGGACAATAACTTTGAGAATCGGACATTTTATTTTGCTAAATGCATTTGCATCTAAAAATTTCTGCAATTTTTTTTGCTTCCAATCTTCACTTCAGTCACTACCAAAAGAAAAATATCCTCCAAAATGGTATTAAAATATTTTAAGGAATTGAAACACACACATT
Source organism: Araneus ventricosus (assembly GCA_013235015.1). NCBI lineage: Eukaryota > Metazoa > Arthropoda > Arachnida > Araneae > Araneidae > Araneus > Araneus ventricosus. The sequence continues at coordinate 4,207 of BGPR01009110.1, forward strand.
TTTTCCCGTTGCAAGGCAATCCAAAGTGTTGCCTTATTTGTTACCAATGTACTATTTTAAATCTGTTGGTTAAAGGATATGTATTTACAACTGACTGTATATGTAGGTAAAAAGGATTTTTTTATATATAAAAGTCATCTATCAACTGATTAGTGTTACAATTTTAAAGATCTTACATTGTTTGTAATAAATTTTGCTGCAAAAGACATTTTTACTTAGAATCGGAAATTAAATGGAACAAATCAACTTGTGGAAGTAACTCGGTTTTTAAATATTACCTTGGATGATAAACTTGTATTCCATCCAATCTTAATATAAATAAAAGTCATTGTGGCTATGTTCCGCATCTCCTCCTAAATCAATGGACTGTTTTCAACCAAATTTTGCACACTTATTTTTTAAGACAAGGGGAAGACACTTATGAACTTTTCCGAGTCAAAAAGTTAATTAAACAGTCGGTTAATTAGAAATTAACTGAAACCGTTTTTCCGCCGTAACTTCAGAGCAAATTGTTCGACAAAAAATATTTTTGTACCATCTTAAAGTTCAAAATTTTACCTTTTCAATGGTACCAATTTTATATCTGTGACACTTTTCCTTCAAATTTTATTAATTTTTGAAAGTTTAATAATTGTTAATTACGTGCAGACGATTTTGAAATAATGCAAATTTATAGCTACTCCATTGCTAGGCAACGGTTAGACTTTGAACTAATTTACCTTTATTTCTGAAATTTTTGCTTATTTTTATATATGCTTTATATAAGAAGAGATTCAACCGTAAACTTTTAAAAGCCCCAAATCTTATTAAAATTTCAGTTAATTGGAAATTAAGCAAGATTTTGGCATTTTCCATGATATTTTTTGAAAATCTGTATTATGTCACAAAAACTATTTTTACACGTAATAAAAGTTTAAAAAATTAACTTTTGCGACACTACTTTCATTTCTATTCAATTTGTTGCCCTCATTTTAATAATTTTTCAAAAATTAAGTTGCGTATAAAATTTATTTTTTTTATTGGTGAAGAACAAGAATACATAAGAACTGTTGCTAGATCACATTAGAAGAATTTTTGTATAAAGACAAATTTTATTTTTTTTATTCATATTTATTTTAACACTTTTTCTCAATGAAAAATTTACTATATAATTGTCCCAAACCATCCGTTAAAATCTTTCTTATACTGCAAGATTTATGAACAAAATTTGAAGTACTTATGCAATAAATACCAATAACTTATGGAGAAAATTAGCTATCGGCGGTTTTAAAAAATCAGCTGGTTCAACTGATATCCTCATTTTATTTAAAAGAATTTTGGGTATTGTAATTTTCTATACAAAAGTAGTTTTTACATCAAAAATATTAGACATGAAAGTATTTTAATCCCAAGAAACGCCGGGCATAACAGCTAGTATATTATATAAATGGGATGAGGTGCAAAAAATCCCTTACCTATTAACACATCCTGGGTAGCTGACAATTTTCAAAGCAAAACATAAATTGAGTCACTATTAGAATTATTTGTTCCAAATTTGATACTTGCGCCATAAAATCCAAAACCAAATGTCTGTTTAACATATAAAAATCAAGATTTTTCATCTTCGTGAATCTGCAGTTATCAGCCCAGAATTGGCGGATTTAATTAAGAATTCATGTTTTCCTAGTATATTTAAAGACTTCCTATTGGAAAATTCAATTCTTGTGTAGAATCACAAATTTTAAGAGACACTAAATTTGGTATACTTTTGTACGTCTTGTAATATGCATGAGTTTTGAAACAGAGTGTGCTGTGCTATAACTAGGGTGGGTTGGACAAGCAAAACAATCTTAGATGTATTTTAAGGGAGTAGCTAATTTTTTAAAACTTATAAGCCAATGTACAGCTAGAAAGCCTTTTCTGTAGTAAAATCCTTTTTGAAAACCAATACCAAACCACAACGGAAAAAGGAACGAAAGCCTGTGAGCCATATCCATACAAAATATTGTCCTGCAAATGCATTAACTTAGATATCAATGAGAGAAGAGGGGAGGACAATAACAAGGATAAAAAGACATTTTATTGGAAATTGAAGGGCACTAGTGACAAATGATCATACTCTTTTTCCATGAAGACAAGCCACAATATGGTAAAATAATTATAATGTAAGTTAGAATGCTGGTTGTAGTTAAAGGTTATTGCTGCAGGGATTTGTAAATCCTCTTATCACTTTTTTTAGCTCGAACTGATCCTAGTTCAAGCTCTGCTTATTTCCTAAATAGATATGAAGAAAATTCTAGAGCTTTTAGAAATTCAGTGGCTTCTCAGTTGTGTATCCTATTCTGAAATGAGTACTTTCTGCCACTTCATTTAACATGTAATTGTTAAATATTTGTTAATGTGTTACCAAGTTTGGCAACCTATATCTCAATGCTAAGCAACTAAAAGTTACCCCATTGCCCAGAATCAAATCATTTCCCAACTAGTTTGGATGGGCATGTTTGGGGATAAAAGCAGCAGTACTAAAGAACCCATTAAATCAGTAAAGGTTGCTTTACCATAAGTATAGTATTGGCAGATTTTTTTTAAGTTTTAAATATTGACAGAAAGATGTTGCATTTATCATTATTGCATTTTTAAAGAACAACAGTAGTGAAAAATGACCTGTTAATGTAGGAGAATAATTCCCATAGCACTAAAATATAAATTTTTAATGTAATAGAAATAATATTAAACATAAGTAATATGGAACTTTTAGACTGTTTGTTAAAATGGAGGTTGTATTTTGTGTAAGGAATACCTGCATGCGATACTTAGCAAACATAACTCGCAATAAGAAACCGCAAAATCGAATTTAATCATGATTTCATTATAGGATTTTATAATAAATAAATAGAAAACTCCTTTCTCAGTATTGAGATTGCTCTTTACTTTCAATTTGTTTCAAAGCAACTAATATATACACATTCGGCAATAATAATCAGATATACTATAAAGAATAACAAGAAATTCCACGAGACAAAGCAAACATTCATGAACAGAAAATTAAAACAAATGTATATCGAAAGCAGCAATTTTATTCTCGAAATAAAAATTTTAAAAATACCTTTTTTTTTCGAAGGAGAGAAAACTAAACTTTTTGCCTTTACAGGGAAAATTTCATGGTCTAGCTTATTCATGTTTAACTTTTTGAGGACAACTGTCTCATGGGTGTGCCAACTACTCGTATCATTAACCTTTAGGCTATGGGGACTTAAACCAGAAGAACTGCGGGGACTGAAATTCTCCCATGTGCCTGGTACAGAGTTGTACCGACCCACATTCATAGGTAAAAAAATTTCTGGTACAGGTGCCCTTAAGGAAAAGGTAAGTGTGTGGCCGTCCTCAAAGGGTTAAAGAAAGTCATATTTCCTTTTTTTCACCCAAAGCTTATTTTCATTTTCCAAAAAATTCAGATAAACAAATTGAGTTAACCATGTAATTTAATCCAGGGTCAAATGTACCAGATACTGATTTAATATAAAATGAAACTTCACAATAAGTCTTTTTTTATTAAAAAGTTTCAATTACATTCACAAAAAATTCCTCAAAGTTCTTTTAAGTTTGAAAGAATTATGTTAGTACACGTTTGAAAAGCTTACACAGAGATCTTTGAATGCTTGTCACAGTTATTTATTTTCATTTGAACTACAAATGACTTTGCAGCAACGTGATAGCAGAAAGCTTTTCTAAGACATGAAAGGTCAACCATTTAAAATCCATTGTTAATGAAATTCTAAAATATTTATGCTTCATTATTTTAAGATATGATTTTAACCCTTTAAAATCTTATGGAACATCTAAGTACATTTAAATAAATGATATTTTTTTTTTAACATGAGTCTCGTAAGGGTAAGGTCAAAATCAAGGACCAAACATAATTATCCAACATCAAAACCATAAATTATTTAACACTAAACATACCAACACTTTGCTGAAAAATGTGTGAATTAGACAGAAATCACAATTGGGGAAATGTCATTTAACTAGTTGCGATGCTTTTAGTGTTGAGATGAATGACTGATCTGCAAATTTAGAGGGACAAAAATACAAAGTCAAAATATTTAAGAATATCTCAAGACTAGAATTACACAACATTCAAATAATTTAATTTTTTCAATATAAATTATACAATATAACAGAAATGTAATCCTATTTTACACATGAAAATGAGTTGGAATGCTGAAATTTGGTTTCCATGCTGCTACACAAATACATGAATAGGCACAATGCCACACTCTATCTTGTGATAAGAACAACATTTTGCTGGATTAGATAGGATGAACTTGAGTAAATGACATGTAACACAAAAATTGCGCATGCAGCTAAATTAATTCATTTTGTCTCCCATGTTCACCTTAGAGTTCTGCAAATTAAAAAAACAATTATAAATAGATATATAAAAATATTATAAATTAAAATACAGTATAATAATCTCTCTACTACTTTGTCACAATTTTATAAAAATAATTGAAACAACTTGACATCTCAAGGAATAATATGTTCTTAATTTTATTTAGTTTTTGAAAGTCATTTCTTTCCAAAATGTACCTCACAATTAAGTTTTAAAGTATCACATTACTCAAAATTTTAACATAAGCTGAATTTCAGAAAGAAAAAAAAATGTTATTAACCATATTTTATGGGAACTTTTTCACAAAACTTAACATCCGAAACAATACTGCTACATTTTATTAAGCTACTATTTCTATTGCTACTGTTTTCTTCTCACTGTGATTTGTTTCATATTAAAATAAAATAATTTTTTATTTGATATAATGCAAATTCGAAACTATTTTTTGTAAATCTAATTAATACTTTTTAGAAAACTTATTTAAAATTAACTGTTTATATGAGTTGAATTATTTACTTAAAATTACAATATTTCTACTCAAGGAAAAAAATATTGTCAAATCAGTGGTCAGATTAAATCAGAAAAATTTATGAACCATTAGTTTAATAATTACTAATTCAATATGAAATGAGGAAAATAGCATAGATAGAAAATATACATGAATTAAATAAGAATCAAGAACAATTGTTTTTTTTAAAAATAAAGAATTTAAGCAACAACTAAATTACCATAATAATGGCAACAATAAGCCCAAAGAGTCCAATGGCGCTGGCAAAGATCTCCACAATCAAGATTTTTACAAAAAGTGCAGGGTTAGCTGCATCTGCTAAGGCTGCACCAGATCCAACAACACCCACAGACAAACCACAGAAGAAGTTGCACAAACCGACAGTCAAACCAGCACCAAACATCACATATCCTGAAAATAAAAATTAGCTCAGTTTTGCAGAAAATTGCTCCATATAAAAAGCTCAGTATATAAAATTTGTGTTTTAGAAATTGGAAGTATTTATTTTAAGGGAATGATGTTCAGAGGTAGTCACAGTTGGCTAGTCTTGCAGATATATTAGTCACTCGGAAGCCAAAGCAAATAAGTCCATTTTTTTATGTCTTCTGGTTTTCGTAAATTTTGATGGAATTAATAGCATTATTTTTAGTTATTAAAAGATTAATTTGTTGTTTCATTAGAAGACTTTATATACTTTCACTAATCAAATTAATAAACCAAAAATTTTAAAAATTATTGTATTAAAAAACCTGAACTTTGTCAATTTTTTATTCTGGACTTATCAGCATTGGCTCCTGAACGACTCGTACGATAGTATATATAGAAGATTTGCATATCACTAATAGGTTGTTCCAGAAACTAAACACCAGTCAGCAGCGTGACATTCTGCAGACAAAAATAGCATAAAGAAGTACTGTTACAGGACAGAACATTTAATGTTCATTGATATGCAAATTACTTTTAATTTCAAAGGAAGCCTCCCATATAAACATTGGAATCGGAGGTTTCCGATTGGTGACTTTAGCATTTTAAAACAAGGCTTTTAATTCCTCTCAGGGTTTTGATGTTGCTTAAAGATGGAAAAATTTTCCTTTATATTGAACTAGGTTTAGTAATGTTTTCAATAAAGTAAATTGCTTCCGAATCTTAGTATATGTTAAAATATTTCTCATAACAGTAAAGAAAACTTACCAGACATGTAGTTCATGGCCTTGAGTTCATAGTTTAGATCAACAGTAAGTGAAGAGAAGTTCTAAGTAAAAGAATAATTATTAAAATCAACACCTATATATAAAATACCTATTCTCAAACTCCCAATGAATGCATTTGATATCAAAATATTTTTAATGCTAAATATTACATATATATACAAACACATGCTGAGAGAGAGAAATTATAAACTAATTTTGGTATTTTGCTTAATTTTATAAAATCCATATATATGTATGTTTTATATATCCATACATATTAATTATATGTGCATTTTATAGGGTTTTTAACCTAAAAAGAATATTTGTCAAGAATTTCTTTTTTTTAATGTAAAAAGGAATTGTTCAAGAAACAGCCATTTAATTCTCAATCAGTGTCTCCCTCTTTTGTGCCATTAAATTTAGATATTGATAAATAGCAATAAAGATGATTTTAAATTATTATTTAGTTGAAATTACAATTTGGCTTTGACAAATTATTCTCCTAATGCGGGAAAAGTTTTAATTTCAGAAAAATCAGATGGCACCCAAGCTTTCAGATAGTACAGAAACTAGCATTGTGGCTCCTAATTTCTTTTTCTTTTTATGAAATTCAGTATCAGTGTAAAATTTATGACATTTACTTGGTACTGAAAATATTTTCCATTTTACTGTGTGATATTTCCCACAACATATCTTTTTTTCTTTTAGTTTTATAAATATATATCGAATAATATAAACAGAAATTCAAATATGAAAGAACCTTTTACAAATTTTAGCTACAGGTTTTGTATATCGGCAACTTTCATTGCAAGTAAATAGTAATACAGATTATCTAAAGGCATTCAACAATTAATGTACACACAAACACTTAAATATATAGTAGGAAATTATTCAACGATATTAGTGAAGTTATGCTGATTTTATATATATTATACAGGATGTCCCAAAAAGGTGGAACAAGTGTTTATTTCCTTAAATATTGATTTTAGACATATACTTCCAATTACAAAGTTTCATCAAATAAGGTAAGAATTTGTATGAAAATATTTTGACTTCTAAGGGGGATTGATAATAAAAAGTCACAAAAATTAAATTTTTATAAACCGCCCCGTGCAAAAATGTCAATTGGTAAAATGTTTTTCTTTCATTCATCTATTCACATACAAAGTTTCATGGAAACTTACAGAGATACAAGAAAACAAATCTATTGACTTAGACCACTTTTCCATACCTCTCCACTGCTGTTTGATGCAGTCTTTTGACCTACATTTGAGGGATAATATACATATTTCAATAATTTATTTAAAGGGTGGAAACAGGAAACAACAATGTAGTTGTTAACTCTAAAAAATAGTCAAATAATACATTAATTGAAGTATTTACAAAAATAGTTCATCTTCAAAAAATATCCACTGTGATATTTCAGCAGTGACAGCTCACCTGCTCAGAAACAAGAAGTACTATAAAAATATTACTAGAATACAATTGAAATTCAGCTTTTCAAAAATAGCTTTATCTTCAAATAGTCCAAACTCTTGTAGTTCTAATTATCTGAATTCTATTTTAGAAAATTAGTCTTTTTTTTCGGTGAGTGACTTTTAGCAACAGTACATGGTACGTAATAACCAGCCATGTTCTCATTGAGGCAACATGCAAGTGAATCACAAACCTAAAAACAGCCAATGGGAAGAGAAATAGAAGAAAAACAAATCAAGAGCACAAAGGCAAACCTTTGGTGAGACTGAAGGGGTAAAAAAAAAAGAACATTAGTTGGTCTTGAGCCAAACAGGAACATCTGAAAATTCAGTTCTGGCTTAGTTTAAAGACAGCAAGAACAGCTATTCGCCTTCCCTCATTATGTCACTTAGTTGCACGTTATGAGCGAATTTAGGTGCTTTCCAAAACTATTTGGTGCGGAGCCCCATCCTATGTCTGTATAACCTTTTCATTCATTTTCAGTCTTCTTTTCTCATTTTTATCTTTTTTCGTTGGTAATGGAACTCTAAGAATGGAGAAGTAAGCAAATAAGAATAAAAACGAAAATACGAATTTTTAAAATAATTTTAGTAAGTTCTGGAACTCTGCAACCCTAGAGGATGAGACACCAGTGCCTTTAGGTACAACTTAATAATGCTGAGAGCAAATAATTTAAAACTCTTATCCGATATTAGGTTATTTTCCTGTGCTATGTTACATTTTATTTTCTCAAGTTGTCTTTCCATTCTTTATCAAGTCGATAGTTGCAACTATCTGCCAATGAAACTGAGTAACAGTATGTGTCATTGACAAATTTTTTCAATACATAATGATTGGATGATGTACTTCTAGACAAATATTTGCATTTCAGAGTTTTTCTATGTTGAATAAATTTGCATTTCTGCAAGAAACGTATCCATATAAATTTGTGAGAAGCCCCTTGAAATCTAAAAATTAACATACCTCTAAATTTTGCAGACAGAACCGTGAAACTTAAGTTTATGCATAGATGAATGTAAGAGGAACATTTCACTCATTGACACTTTTGCTTTAAGAGGCACATATAAAAATTTAATTTCCTTAACTTTTTATTTTCAACTTCTACAGAAGAAAAAGTGTTTTCACACAAATTCGTACCTTATTTGATGAAACTTTGTAATTGGAAGTATATGTTTAAAATCAATATTTAAGGAAATAAACACTTGTTCCACCTTTTTGGGACACCCTCTATATCTGTATCTGAACCCTCTATATCTGTTCAGAACTATTGGTACCTTTAAAAAGTTTCTAAAACTGTTTTGCAAAAAAAAAAAAAAAAATTCTTGCCCCTTCCCTCCATCATGACAATACATAGTTGACAGTCAAACTAAGTACAACAAATAATATTTTCCTTTTCTCTATCTAAGCTACACAGTTTATTTAAAGCAGAGAGCACAATGAAGAAATCATTAAAAAAATTCATGGAACCAAGTTAATAAAACATTATTTTGAATAGTTATGTGTTTTAGTTATCATCAGTTATTTATTGACAGTAAACAAATGAATGAAGATAGTTCTACCAGAATCCCTATAGATCAAAACTCTTTATAACATATTCAACAGATAAGTATAAACATTTTGTATATTAACATATGTAATAACACTTATAATGACTAATATGTCTTTTAAATGGCATTTATTTAGGCAGTTATATCAAAATCTAAGCCTATTTCTCAGAAATAAAATATTATGCATTTTCCTTCTAAAATAGTTTACTTCTTTTTATCTAAAATCACATATCAAAGCGAGAATGTATAAAATTCTGACCAAGAGGTTTTTTACATCAATTTTTGCATTGTACAGTTGGTTCAGTAAATGGAAATAAACTTTTGCACAGAGAAAAAGAATTAAAATGGAATGAAAGAAAAAAGGAGAGAAAAAAAGTTACAAAAAATGTTAATACATTTTTTGCAACTTCCTCTCATACAAATTTGTATATTGCTCATGCATTTTTTTTAATTCAGTAGAATTGTTCATTAAAGAGTTAACATCATTTCATTGCAAATTAGTCTATTTAAAGATTACAAATATAATGCGTATAAATAATAAAAACAGTAATTCCAATTTACAGAAAAATGAAAGCTGCTTTTCTTACTTTGAGCCCGTTCACTAGAACTATTGCCATGATGATACCATAAATAGCAACAGCTTCACAGAAGATGATACTAACAAGATTTTTGGTTCTTATCCTAGGGGCTTTGACACCTCCACCAACAATACTCACACCAGTAGTATAAATACCCCTAAAAATGCATAACATTCTGTTAATCTAAAAATACTAAATGAAGCTACTTCATTCTTCATGAATATATCTTATGAAATAAATTTGAATAAAAAATGATGGAATAAGAAAATATTTACAAAAAATTAAGTTTCACAATTGCTTAACATGTTATTTATTCTAATAATATCAAACTGAAAATAATGACAAGATAGCCATGTATATTTTAATAATTTTTTTTTTCTCTACTAATAAGGCCTTGCTAATATGTTCTCTTAAAGCATTCAGGAGTTAGGAAAATCAACATTTTGATGAAACAAGTCTCTTCATAGAATTTTTAAAAGTTTAGTAGTTTTATCAATTAGAATGAAACAGCCTTAATATTATAAAATTATGTGTGAGATAGAGTCTCTATAAAGGAGGAAGTCGGTATTTATATATGCAACTTTTTATTGCTATTTCTCCAAAATTAATAGTAGTTTTAATTAAAAGGCTTAATCCCACACACAGCCTTGCCAGCTTTCTTCAACCAAGCCGAAACAGAAGGACAAAAGGAGACAGTAAGAGGTTTAATCACCATCATATTTAAATGATAGTGCAATGGCACAAAGATTTCTTAAATGATTTACAGTTCAAAGTTGGAGTACTCGATTGATTTATCTCAAAATAAAAGGATTAAAATATCCCAATTTATGAACTTATCAGGAATGAGAATTCAACTCGAGTGGCAGTTTAAAATAATTTATCATAAATATAGAATTCTTAAGGAACTTAATTTCAGAATACCTATAAGAATTACTTCAAGATTGTAACCTTCATAAAAAAATTAAATAATTATGCAGAAAAAAAAGCAATAAGATAAAAATAAATAAATAAAACAGAAATTTTGAACTTATGAATCCTCATGAAAACTACTTTACTACGTCTGTTTTATACTTGTTCCTGTTAATAAGAACTTTATTAAATTGTATACGATCCCAAATTATTTAATACTTCCATTACATTAAATCCAAAAAATTTACAGTTTTTCTTATATAAAAATAAAATCATTACTGACCACACAATCTAGGTTCCAATAAAAAATACATAGCAATTGCAAAATCTTGTGAATTACCTATTCCTTTCCAAATGTTTCATGATTTCTGCCAAACAATAATAACCATCAAGCAGAATACTACTAACTGATAGCAAACAAAATTTTGTTCTTTAAAATATGCTACAAGATTTTCATAAATTCATCAACTACATGTTGAATTTTAATTTCCATTTAAAATGCATTCATTTCCTTGGTTTAGCTCTTTTTTTTTTAACCTGTTTCAAAGTATACAAATATCACCCTTATTTTGACTCAAACTTTCTCTAAATGGAAACTTTTCATTAAAATCTTAGTTATAGAACCAGTAACACTAAAAAAAATGGAAGTCAAATTAATGCCGGACACTTACAAGGCAGCACCAACCACAGACAAAGATATCGCAAAGCCAATTCCCAAACTACCCCACATAAAAGGAGAAATGTCTGTTAAAAGCCTGAAAAAAATGACAAAAAGTTATATTTAAATCTTACATATTCATAAAAGACTTATTTCATATAATATTTAAACTGTTAAAATGTAAAATACTGAAATTTACAAAAAAAAAAAAAAAAAAAAAAAAAAATCCTGAAAAGCACTTAAGATTTTTTTAAAACCATTTTTGTTAGAAGAGCAAAAAACTTAATAGTCAAGAGATAACAAATGCAAAGAAACATAGATTGGTTTAACCTGTCAATTAAATCGTTAATGAAATTTGAATTTCAGAATTTCATTTTTGTTCAAGTTACTATTTAAGTTTCATATATTTAACACAAAAGAAATTCTTTTACTTAGGAATATTAATTTTTTAATTTGTATAATGAAATATCTTGATATGCAGGTAAAAGAACACCAACAAACAGTTGTTTTTATTTACAGCATTGCATTCTTAGACATAACATTAAAATAACCCCTAGGAGAAGCCACTCAAACTCCTCTGAGCAGTCAGGATGGTCACCAGTTCAACTTCAATGAAATTACTTTCTTTCGTTTCTCTGACCTTGAACTATTTATTAAGAGAAAAGGGGGAAAAGGAAGAACAAAAAAAGATTCTCAAACAACACCCGAAATCAGATTGAAATCAATCATTCATTCTCTCTTCACATATTCTCTGACAAAGAAGCTGCTTATAATGGGTTCTGACCATCAGCAAATGAAACTCTCAACTCAACAGACTAGGATAAATATTATTGATAATTTTTCAACAACTATTGACGAACTGATTAGGGATTTACTTTTCCAATTAAAAAACAAAATTGACAAAAGTTACCTTTGAAAAATTACCTCCTCTCTAAAAAAATTTAAATTAGATATTTTCTCTTCAGATGATTCTTAAAATTCACTTAGTCAGAAATAACAAATTAGGTCTTTTTTAAATACATATTTTGTACTTCCCAACATGAAACCCCTTTAGATCAGCCAGCCCACTGAACAGCCAACTTACCTACGAACAGAGTGTGCTTGCTGCAGAGAGGTTTCACTTTAGTAGTTCAATCTGACATTCTACATCAATTCGGCTATGTATCTGGAACCTACATATGATTTTACCACATCTGCTCGCTGCGGAAGTCTTCATATAACTACCACTTGTTATATTTTATAAATACTTGTTAAACACAGTTTTCTTATAACTACTTGTTAAATAAGTTTTAAAATACATAACAATCTATTATGAAATGTATAAATATTTCTACATTTCTGCTTGAACTAGAAGCTAATTGCAATTATTATAAAATTTGAACATTTATATTTAACCTTTAACAGCTAATCAAAGTTTTATGCTAAATGAAATGTTCATACAAGTAGCTGATTATGGAAAAGAAAGGTCTGGAAATATGAATACCATCTTATTATTTTATGAAATGACAAAGTTACAGGATTTTATGATAGAAAGCTCTCAGATTCTAAGATGAAAATATGAATATCAGTTATCATCTGTGAACAGGTCACAGATGATGAACTTTGAGTGCTTTGTTGCTTATGATATTGCATTTTATTTGGAATATTTCCGTAGTATTTTTTAAAAACATTAATGCATTTGTTTATCCAATTTTGTTAAAAAATAAAATGTTTTCTATTTTCATTAAGTTTCCTTTGTCAAATTCAGGTTATTACCAAGCACTAATTCAACTACACTTTGATCTTAGCCAAGTATAAATATATATTACTGAACACATAACTAATAGTGAAATTGTCACAAAGAATCAATTTTGTTATATGCAATACATAATTTTATAAAAATAACACAGAGTGAAGTCATGAGCTCTCATAATTTTTTGAACAATTACGAAAACTGTTCTTTGATGGTTTATTTGTCTTTATGTGCATTTAAAATTAAATTTTTCTCCGTTTAAAAAATCTGCACACCATTAATTTAAACTTGTGAAATTTAAAACTTATTATTTGTACAGAAAAGTAAAAATAATTACCATCCAAAATCAATACGCTGACCTCTACCAGACAAGATGTAAAAGAGACCTAAAAAGAAAAGAAGCGAATTTGAACTAATTTTTACGATGTAATTTTAAAATTTGGAACAGTCAAAAAAGTTCTTATAAAAGTGTTTTATTCACATCATAATATCTTATAAAAGTGTTTTATTCACATCATAATATATTATCAAAATAAATCTTTTAAAACTAAACTTATACAATAAAATAAATTGCAGAGATATTTACACATAAAGAAAATTATACATTCCCCAATTTATCCAATATTTCCAAGAATATTGTCCGAGTAAATTAAATAGTCATGAATTTGATAGTCACATTGTACTTCATGGTATTTTTATGCCCAGCAATCAAAAACAGTGTTATCAGCCATTTTAATCTTATAATCAAAATGCTCCTTATTTCATAGAGGATCTTAATGTGATGAATTAAAAAAACTTATATGAGGACAAACTTTGACTGCTCATCTTATCTTCTATGTTCTTTCTACAAATTAAAATATTACAACCTGGAAGGTGGCATATACTTTTAAATAATTTTTATGAACATTTTTTTCTAGTAAATTAAATTGACATGTTACCAACAAGTGATGTATTGGAATCAGCTTAACTAATAATACGTTATTAAAAATCTTAAAATGTATACTAACTTTTAAATTTATAGTCTAATAAAAAATAAATTGTGATGCAGAGAAATGTAAAAATATTATTAAGAGCACTGAAATAAAAATACTACCAAAATTTACTCAAATTTATTGAAACATAGAAAGAAGAGAACTTGAGAATAACTAGCTTGAGATGAGAAAATTTGATGTTTATTTAATCTCTCAGTCTGAAAGTATTCAAACGCTATAAGAAATGAAATTCATATTTTGAATTGTGGTTAGAGTTAACGGTTCCCTTTCTTTCTCCACCTATTTTTTATAACAGTTACTGGTACTTTTCCGTTAGCCGGGTGCAAATGTCGCCAATTGTGAACAGCCAAGTCGCTAAGAAGCGAAGCGATTTTCCGTTAGCTGGGCGCAAATGTCGCCAATTGTGAACCAAATTCGAGCCAAGTCGCCAAGAGAATGGTTGTAAGAAATTTGGCGGAATTCTACATTATTTGGCGATTTTTCGCTTGCGCCCGGCTAACGGAAAAATACCCACTTACTTTTAGGTGAAAAAACATTTCCAATTTGTTTTTAATACCTACTTTTACAGAATAAATTGGGATTGCGTCCCTTCTTCATGTATCAGTTTTAACACATCCAATTCCGCAAGACATATACTTGATTTAATCAGCATTTCTAGAACAGATGCAGTTTAGACATTGTGATGTTTTTAAATGTTATTTTTAATCAAAGAGTAATTTTATTGCAAATATTAATTTTGATATTCATGTCTAGCAAATTAGAACACATTTAAAATTCTGTGCAACTGATGGCATAACCTGCTATTAAAACTTAAGCGGTCAACATTTATTTATTTATTATTATTGAATCTACAAGATACGCAAATTATTTACTGATAATAAAGAATATTGTCTGAGTAAATTAAATAGTCATGAATTTGATAGTCACATTGTACTTCACGGTATTTAAACACGCCCAGCAATCAAAAACAGTGTTATCAGCCATTTTAATCTTATAATCAGAATGCTCCTTATTTCACAGATGATCTTAAAGTGATGAATTAAAAAAAAAAAAAACTAGCTGTAGATAAACATTTTATTTTTCCAAATGCTAATGACTGTAGACTTCCTCATGCCATAGCCTAATGACCGTAGGCTATGGGACTGCAGCCCGCACCCCCAGAGCTAAACCAGAATTGATTACAATTCTACAAATGTTTATTCCTAATCTCGCTTAAAAAAAATCGTTACAATATTGCTTTTTGGATTGACAGGCTTAAAACTTTTCCCACTTTTGTAGTCATCTTACTCTTCCTTGTAGAATTGACACAGTCGAAAACATTTTGTAGCTAGTTATTTCACTATGTTTTTTATTAAATTATCAAAAGTATTGTAGCATTCTTTATGATTCTTATTGTCATGTGAGCAAAGTCCATAAATTTAAAGTGTTTTGGTTTACATAGGCTATGAGGCTTGATATTCGTCGTGATGATGCAAAGTTTTTTATGGCCGCAGCCCTTCCTAGACTCAAATCCTGGATTCACCACTGCAATGATAGGGAGAAAGGGGCTAGTGTGGACAAGGGGTTAATGTGGCTTGAATATTCTGTTATTTATAACTCAAAATTTCTCTGTGAAGTTTGCAAAATGACAACACCAAGATACACTTCCATATATAGTTGCATAACAAAACACTTGATAGTTCAGTAGCATTTCACAAAAGAAGGTTTTCATGGTGGAAAAGTAAGTTGCTGGGGTTTTTTTTTATGATTAGATTAGACTATTTTAATTTATTATTTCAAATAAATGGAGACAATATATTATAAATAGATGTATTCACTATATATTTTGATATTCAGTTTTGCTGTCTATCATTTTAATTCATCAGTAATAGGTTTATAAGAAAAAATGACTCCATGGGGCTAGTGTGGACACATGGTGATGGGGCTACTGTGGACATATCCACAATAGCCCCATTCAGCTTTCAGTGGGGAAAAAAAACAGGAGTTAATTAAAATATATCACATTTTATGTTATTTATTTGCTGAATTAGATTGATTTTTGAAAAGTGCATTCATATACAAAGGTTTCTGTGTATTTTTTTGCAAATTTTAGGCTTTTATTTACTACATAAGCTTGTTTATTGTAAAGTGATAAATTAATTTACAAGGAATTCTATTGCTTGTAGAAGCAAAAAAGGGCGAAAGGAAAATTCTTTGCTCTAAAGAATCTGAAATATTGACAAAATAGATACATGTATTTCTTCTGATTCAGAAATTGACGAATCCAAACAAGAAGATCGGTCATCAAAGTTTGAAGAAACAACAATATTAAAACCTATTGACTATACAGACTTAATAGGCATTAATGACTTTGTATTAGTCAGGTTTCCTAAAAAAATATTGTTTTACACTATGTTGGAAGAGTTGAAGCTGTATATGGATCTATAGATTTTGATATACAATTCCTAAGGAAAAAAGATGGACAAAGCAGCTCCTCCAAGCACAGCGAATCTTTCCTTTTCCCCGATGTAAAAGTTACATCACAAATATCACGAAATGAAAATTGTAGCAAAACTACCATTACCAGATATTGCTGGTACCACACTTCGCACTGCATCTCAGATAATTAATGCTGATATGTCAAATTATATTGTAAAGTAGAAGAAAAATTTCACTTCTTCATTAAAATAATCCTTTTCAACTAAATAAAAATCAAAAAATAACTTTCAAACATGTTGATTTGTCTTTGAAACAGTTTCTTTATTATAGAAAAATTCTTTGTTAAAAATTAATATCTTAGGCTTTTTATTAATTAAAATGTCTTATTAAGGTTAACATTTATTAAGGAATGGGCTGTTTAGGTTAAAATTGATTTCTTTATGTTTTCGCATCCACTTTTATAAGTTGCATTACATTGATTAATCATTGTTGTATCTTGTCCACACTAGCCCCGTGTCATGGGGCTAGTGTGGACAAAAAAAAAAGCCTTTTTTTAAAAAAATATTATTAAAAACCTATACTGCCAAATGTTTTAATATATCAACCAAAATAAATATAAAGGCGCAAATTATTGTAAAAAAAATACCAGATGTGTTAAAAATAGTATTTAGTGTACTTTTTTGCCAAAAATGTAAAAATTGTCCACTAAATAATGTCAGTATCAAAAAGGTTTCTAAATAAAAAACATGAAAGCATACAAAATAAAAGATAATTTTTTAGCAGGTACTTTTTAAATAATTCAAGATATTCAAAAGAATCTGACCATGGACTACTTTAATTATACATAACTAAAAACTACATTCACTGCCTGTCAGATTTGTTTATAATTCCTTAAATTAACTTATTCATAAGAGCGGTTTTAGATGCTCTGATTATTAAGAACTTAAAAAAATTTTTAGAATTAACTTCATGATTGGAAAAAAAAAAAAAAATTCTGTACATTTTAGTAAGAAATTTTTTTTTAAAAAAAATTAACATTTGAACCTGAATTTTTGTTTAAGAATTTAAAAATAATTAGAAACAGCAACAAGATGCAGAATCTGCGGTTGAATAATACGAGTATCAAATCACTGATACCTGCACTTTTAAGGTGTTATATTTTTAAGAAGACATATTTAGAGAATATTATATTTGAAAAATATTCAAAGGTATAACGACTTTATAATTTCATTATTACCCACATCTGTCTCAAAATTATTGAAAATGATTTGGAGAAATGACATAACTGAAATAGTAATGAGTATATATTAATTGTATTCAACATGATTCAGAATTAAAAATGGATTCGAAAAATTCAAGCACGCATAAATCTCACATACTGCTAAGGAATTATATGTATATGGCGGGGAACAAACAACAACTGTTTGAAACTAATTATTAAAGCATTTACTCAATGTTAGCACATACAATCGTAAATTATAGATATTTTAAATGCTCCATTAATCTAAAAATCTATCATTGCTGAATATCAGATTCTAGATTAGCGAGCAATGTAAAATAAACTTTAATATTTTTAAATGCAAAGGTATTAAATAAGTAAATAATATGTAATAAAAACCTCCTAGTTAAGGCTCATATGGATCTTACCTATAATAGTAATTACGCTCAAAGTAACTGTATAAACAGTGTATTGGGTAGTTGCTAAAACTCCCATTTTTAGAACAATAAATTAATTTGTTTAACTAAACAACTATTTGATCAATTCTCAAAAGCAGAAGAATCTCAAACCAGAAACCTCTCCTTACACTCATATGATCTTGTGTACAGTTACCGTTAAGTTCTAGTTCAGAATTTTTTTTTGCTTTTTTTGGGCAAGAAACAATTGAATGATTATTTCGCATAATGTTATATAATTTATTTTAGCTGATAAAGCTTAATAATTTTGTACTGATTAAATAATATAAGTTACACATGATCATTCAAAGCAAATGTGATCTTTGATTGCTCGTATTTATTTGCTGCAAGTATTGGAGAAAAATTCTCTTGTAAACAGTATTTTGAAAAATATTCTTCTTTTGGTCAACCATCCGGTTTATTTATATTTACCGTGAACGCATGCCTTGTAATTTGTTTTGCGTTTGTGTGGATTTCGTTTGTAAATGTCTCAGTGTAGCTTTATAGCAAGTATACTTCTTAAACATAACCTTTCTAATCCTAAATGTACTATCTTTGCGTTTATAAACACGAATGTACTTTTTAGAAATAGTCCATTTCATTATTTCAAAAAATACGATGTTCAATTTTAATGTTAGAATTAATAAAACCTAATTTAGATTTATCCGTTCTCGAGGATTTTCCATGTGTGCTAGAACACCGTTTGAGTTTTAAGAATTATTTAATTTCATTATGGTGAAAGATCAGAATAAAATTCTTATAACAACTAGGTATTTTAAAGTTAATATAGTCATTCTTTTATCTTAACGTTGTGCAATACACCAGCTACAGTTTGAAATCATGTTGAGAATACTGATGAAACAGTGTTCGAATTGTCGATTTTTTATCTACAACTATGTACAGGTATTGGATAATAGAATTTTTTTTTTGCAATTTACATTCCTGCAAATGTTTCTGATTTTACTAATTTTTATCATGAATTACTGTTGGTCTGCTATTTTTTTTATTGGGATACTCATTGTTTAAGAGTTTTTTTGCTTGTTTTATATTTGTTGATATTGAAATGATTGACTGCAAAATATTGAATGATTGATGCAAAAAAGCGAAGATTTAAGTTTTGAGAATAATCTATTATTATAGATAATGTATTTTAGTTGCGTTACTTGAGATTTTTTTTCATAATACAAATAGTGAATTGAGAGATAAAATTTCTGGTAAAACTAGTTTAGTACAGTCTTGTTTCCCACCATTTTTTCTTGGTGCAACTCTGACGGCATCGCCAACTTTGTTCGCACTATGCTTGCGTATGAAGGGGTAATGGGCAAATTTTTAGCATAAAAAAAACATCCTATGGCTTTGCTAGAGTTGCATGAGGAACCTAGTAGCCGGTTTCCTTTTCATGAAAATGTAAAGCATCAAAATGAGTTAATTCACTGAAGAATCAATTAAAGGGCTTAATAATACCATGTCAAAAGATCCTGCACACCCAAATGTTTTCTCTCCATCTAAACTGTCTATACTCTTGATGACAAACAGCTGAGCGTATAAGTGTAGAGCATAAGAACTGCACCAATTACAGTTTAACGAATTTTCTTCTCAAATGTTTGAAAAGATGCAACTCAGTGAAAAAAGAATATAAATGCTTTTTGTAAATCATCTAATACATTTTCAAGAAATTGGAGATTTTAAAATCTGAAACACTCACTGTTTGAAAAGTTTTCTTATATTGTTTAGGAAACAGATCCGAGAAACCCTCCATACTTTTGACATGCACGCGGGTGAGCTATTTTCAGTCAAAATAGGAAGTGAAATGGAAGGGTGATGTTTACATTTTACTGAGCGTGATCTAACAAGAACTCTCGAATCGCGGCTATATGACTCATTGGTGACACTCCTTTCCGTAAAATCATCCAAAAGTGGTAGTCTCGAATGGCGTATGTGAACAGTAGCTGCTGTTATTTGTCACTTTTATGTTATGAAATAAAACTTTTTTTTTTTTAAGGAAGGGTTTGTGTCTGTCCTCCATGAATAGTAGACATGGGAATATGAACAAGGCATTTATTGTCATAAAATTTTTTAATTCTAATTTTTTGTAGTGAGATTTATAATGTTTCAATTAAAATTTTGGAATGAATCTTGGATATGCTTGCCATGGTTTTGGTGCATTTTGTGGGTTTTCTTTTTTTAGTAGTTCCATGCAACGAAAGCTTGTGTTTAAATGTCTTCTTCACTGTAACAGTAAGTATTAGGGACCATAAACTACCCTTACATTATACCTGGAGTGGTTCTTTATAAATAATGTTCCAGCTTACATAAAAGGCCATTTATTTGAGGGCCGAGAATACACATGCAATCGATAGGAGACTAGACAAAAATTTAGTGCTGATGCAGTTATGATACCATTCTGCTAGTTAGCATAGAGCAGCCACCCAAACTTCTAGCAATCTTACTCAAGCTACTGTGTTTAATTTTTTTGCATTTCTCGGTGAAATTGCCATACATGGCCCAGCACATAAACAAGAGAAAGTATAATTAAGGTGAGCACTGTGTCACACCAATTGCATCTTATTCTAAACTAAAAATTAGCTCTTCCTAAAATATATATTTTATTATCTGTCTGTGTATTGTTATGTGGAGACATGTATAAATCTTAGTAAATGTGATATTTTTTCTTTCATTGATGTTTCTCTTAGTCATTCATGTGTTTAAGAAAATCTCCTAAATAATGTTGTGTTTTTCTATGTACATTAAGTTTAAATAAAATATAGTCAAGTATATACTGAATATTGTTCAATGTTGATAGTTTCTTAGAAAAAAAAAATTATTTTGATTCCAAAACCGAGATTATTTATTGGTATCCTTTATGCATAGAATAAGTACAACTTCCCCAGATATTACTTACAGTAAAGCTAACAACCAGCATGTCTCGGAAACGGCATTCAGTCCTGAAAAGTCGATAGTTAGTGCGCCGGGTAAAATGGGGAAGAGCAATACTGCCTTCTTTTTTTAGATTTTTTGCCTAAAATAATTTGTTTTTCCATTTTGAAATGTATTAAATATAATATTTCAAAAATACTTGTATCTTTCTATAACCTATTTGCGAAAGCATATTATGAAGATTTTAATTTAAATTGATGATAAAGAAGCATGATCTATGTAATGAATTCTTTTACCGTAAATATAGATTGAAAAATATAAGCATATAAAATAACTCCCATGAAACTGAAATTCTACTCAGCAAGAATAATAAAACGTATAAATGATCATAAACAAATCTCCAGATTGAATATCAAACACTAATTATCTTTGAAAAAATCGAAAGGTTATTGCACACCACGCACTCTTCACATGATATTTATGATAATCAATTCTTAACATCTGCTCGGTATCTGGTAAACATAAATTTACTAATCTGAGTAACCTTCACCTGAGCTTTTTTTTTCGAATTCTATCCCTTTAACTTCTTTTTTAGTGGTTCATAGGTTCGCTTTCAGAAGGTTTCTTATTTATTATTTTTTGTCTACTTGTTGACAGTTCCCCAAAAATATCGTCTTAACAGGCGAACAGTACTGTATCATTACGTGTCTATTTTTTTCTGACAGCCGCGGGCATTGCATTCAGAAATAAATCTGTCGGAATGGAAGGCGAGCAATTGGAGTGTGAGCCAAAATTAGAAAATGTCATTAACCATTTCTAATAATTTTCCGGTACGTTGACTTCCGGATATGAGGAATGCCGATATCAAGAGTTTACTGTGTGTATTTTTTTGCAAAATAATAATTGGTCTGGAAATAGTTTAAAGAGACCAGTCCTGAGTTTCTTTTTGTTCTGCCATGTAATACTTTTCTATTTATTTCTTATTGTGAATCCAGTGAAAGCCATAATTCGATTATGTAGTAACTATTGCAGATAGCTCTAGTAATCTATTTTAATAATTTTTGACTTTTTTCAACGCCATATCACGCCTCAGTATTTCGTAATTGCGTTGCTTTCCAATTGAATTTTTTTGGTTATGTTCTATTTTGTTAAAATGATTTATTAAAATTCATTTTCATCGAAAATCATAATTGTTAGACTGTAAAGGTCAGGGCTTCATAATTTTTTATTAATTAGGCTTTGTTTGAAATTAGATTCTTTGTGAAATTTTTTCACCTTTGTGCATTACTGGATTTTGTATTTTATAGTAATATGAAAGTATACCAAGCTGGATATCGAACTAATCCCCAAATGATCATCTCAGAAATTGATCAGACTTATCAGATGATACAGCTATCAAAAACCACCTGTTTATGCAGAACCATTTTACAGAGCTTGAAACTGAAGAAACCCAAACATGCCATCTGAAATTGGGAGAGTTTGTGGAGCAGCTTGAGGCCCCCACCTGCCTACTCTCTTCCAATTCTAGCAACGCACTATAAATGAAATCTATTAGAATCTCAAGAATTTAGTTCAGCCTGCTTGGGGTTGACTTGTCTGAGATAGAGAAAGAAGCCAGAGAGGGCTAAGATTTTTTGAATTCAGATTTGAAAAGGATATAAAACATCACTTATACAGTTCTTGCAGATACATGGAGTGATGCTGATGATATGGGAAGATTTTCACCAAAAATATATTTCATATTTAAGGAAAAGTGATTGAAGATTTGGAAGTAAGGATAAATTATCTAAGAAGAGCAAGAAGTTCACTTGAGCCACGCGAATTATAATCAAACAATCCTTATTTCTTGAGCACTGACACAAAACAACAAT
This sequence comes from Araneus ventricosus, assembly GCA_013235015.1. Lineage (NCBI taxonomy): Eukaryota > Metazoa > Arthropoda > Arachnida > Araneae > Araneidae > Araneus > Araneus ventricosus. The sequence goes on from BGPR01009110.1 coordinate 27,009, forward strand.
TAGAATCGCTTTTAGGGATTTCTTCAAAACAGCTTTCTCTAACAGGAAATGAAATTGATTATCTTGAAGCAATTGCCTCCAAAATTGAATATCCAACGATATGGATAAATTTAGGGTAAGTTATGTCATCTAGAAAAATAATTTTTTTAGAACCTGTGAATTAATTTATAAGTAGGGTAGCTATTAATTCTATTATTTGTTTTGTAAATTTATTTAGTCTTTAATAAGTTGATAAAAGTGTTTATTTTACAATCCTTAATAATTCTTATGTTGTCTTTTCTTAGTCTGGGTTTAAAAAATTACTATAGATATATTCTTTGTCTTAATCATTCTGATTATATTTCAATATTTTTTTTTTTATTATTACTTTGGTGCATCACATTGAAGTTTCTATTTGGAAACTTCTCTCCATCTATAAAAAGCTTATGCATGAAGAATCTGTCTTATTTTTGGTTCGGGATGTGTAATGTAGCTTTAAATGTTTTAATTAATGTCCTTCTGTTATTGTCAAACATATATATAAAAATAAAATTCTAACTGCGCTTTGCTGCTCAAATGACTTTTTTAATGCATGTATATGATCTTTTTTTGTATGCAGAAATTTTACTTTTTTAAGAAAAAATTGTATCTTTAATTCTTATTTATGCTCTTTTCAGAATACAATTATTTATAAATGGTACTATTGAATTCTATTATCTATAATTGTAAATTTATTTACTCTTTAAGTTAATAAAAGTGTTTATTTTACAATTTTGAATAATTCTTGAGATCTGTTTTCTTAATCTTGGTTTAAAAATTATATAATATATTCTGTACATTCATTCTGATTTTATTTCATATATTTTTTATAATGTATTGATGTTTCCTTTATTTTGGAAACTTACTCTCTCCATCTATTAAAGCTATATTTGGAAATCTGATCTGTCTTATTTTTCAGTTTTCTCATATTCTCTTTAATTAAAGATTTTTTCCTTCGACTTATTTTATAATTTAAGATTAGAAGACTAATGTATAGGATGTAACTTATTCAGATTTGAACTCTGTTTCATGTTGTGAAGTGTAGTTGTTTGAAGTGAATGCAAGGCTTTGCAAGGTCACAAACTAATAGGCCTACCACTTGCATAATATTTAATAATAATAATATATCTAAAGCAGAAATTCTTTCTCCCGAATAGGATCTATCAGTTATCATATGTGACCTCATTTCTTATGAAATTCTAAACAACAAAAATTTGCACATATACTGCAAATATGGTATGGTGATTTAGTATTATATATTAAAGCTTAACTTAACGGCATGGTCAGAAACTCCGATTTCCGGATACAAGAAAAGTCCGGATAGTTGAGTGTGATGAAATAAGGGGTAGATTGTAACCTTTTTTTTTTTCTTTTGCAGATTTTTTGCGTAGAATTTGTTTGTCATTTTGAAATGTGCGTGTATAATTTTTTTAGAATACTTCTCTATCTTCCATAACATTGTATTTACATGATATGTTATGAAGATTTTTGAGCATTGATGATTTTTTGTTGAATTCAAATGAACTTGTTCAGTCACTGAATAAGCATCTCATTGGTTAATTTTTATGGCGGTAGCTAGAAGTTGGCACTAGTCTAAGTTGATTGGTTGTTACAGTATATATATTGTTCTACATTTATGTTTTAAAACAAGTAGCTGTAGTCAGTCAGAATGGATGGCTGTCATTAAGTGTGTGATCTGCAGACAGCAGCATGTCTTCTTTTTAAAGTAAACTGGATTGAAAAGCTCTTTTGTATTTTAAACTGCCTGGTATCTGCGTTACTCTGCAAATTACACTCACGACATGCCAACAATTTTTAAAAAAATGATCTGTAGTCTAAGTTTTTTTCCGTAAATATATAGATTTGTAAAAATATAAACCTAAATGAAACTGAAAATATTCGTACCAGAAAGCATAATAAAACTCTTTATGATCATAAACAAATCCCATGATATGTCAGAACTAATGTATCTTTTTAGTAGACATGGTTACAATTTAATACACGTGATACTCCACATCTGCGGTAGTGATAAGCTGCGTTATCAGGATAAACCATCTGGCGTATTTGAGCTCAAATAAAGCGAAAAGAAAGAACTTACTAACTGGAGTAACCTCCCATGAGTTTTTTCATCGAATTCTTGTCCTCATTTTCATATTTGTGTTTGTGTTCTTTTGAATTACTCGAATGGTGCAGGACCTTATTTATTATTTTTTTTTGGTCTCACTTTTGCTTTTAACCTACCCCATAAAGAAAGTCTGTGTATCGCTACAGGTACTGTGGTATTGCCTTTTTTTCCCCTTGCCTTCCAGCGAGCAAGCTATATCGCTAGAATTTCAAATTATCATGTGAGAAGCGAATAGAGCGCGTACAATGTACGAGTATGAGATGTAAAACTTTTAGAAAACTCATTTTCTAATTTTCTGGTTATTGAGTCTTTCGGATAGCTGAATGCGGATAGTGAAGTTACTGCTATTTAAATTTGTATTAGATAGATCTTTCATAACTTTATAATTATTTCTTTATTCTCTTTGTAATTCAATGTATTCACAGGAAAAACTATTTTCAATGAAAGAAGAACTTGGTTTCACAAGTGAAGAAATGAAAAAACCGTTGTTAATGAAGCCCAAAGTGTGGATGTTGGGTATGAAAATAATTTGATACATATTGATAATTTTACTTATTCAAATTATATTTATAAATCTGTACCATTTATTTTCAGTCTTAGCTTATGGTTTTTAAAAAATTTACATTGATTTGATTGCATATATGTGAGATATCCACAAAATGACCATATGCCTTTGTAATTTACAAATAAGAATAAGAAAGCAACCAACTGTAATATTTTAATTATTCTACACATAAAAGAATTAAAATAATCGAAAGCAAAATATTCAGACAATAAATACTAAACAGTTCTACAATGCCATTGTCAAATGCACAAAGTAAATTTAATTAGTCGTAATCAGCCAACTACTCACTTTTCTTTAAAATTAAGTTTATTTAAAAGAGTTATGTTACATCCCCCCTTCTTTTTTTGCATTATTCATCTTTTGATGAAGCTTTAATTACAATGTTGGTTCATAAAAATTAAGATGCATTTTTTTTTTTGCTTGCTGATTAATCCATTGTTCATTTTCCATTTTTTATGTACGTTTGAGATAGCAGAATGTTTTGGCAGCCTAAATGGAGTCAAGGCTGGGAAAAGTTAAAGAAGCTCTAACCTAGTCTTTATTTGGCATATTCGTTGCTAGAGCCTGATTTAACTAACTTCTTAACTTCCCTAAGCTACATGGGCAAACTAATGTCATTTATACTTGGCATGTGAAATGTGTTCTGTGGAGACAAAAGCAGGCTCTTTGTGGTTCAAATCCGAATGCATTGCAAAAAGAGGGCATTATGGTGTAAGAATTAAAATTGTTCATGTGACTTTGTATATTATGGCTGTGAGTTCCCATTCAATAACATTGTTTTGAAGGACCAGAAGATCATTTAGAAAGAATTAAAAATGGTACTTTTCTGTTAGCCGGGCGCAAATGTCGCCAATTGTGAACAGCCAAGAGCGAAACGAGGTACTTGCGTATTAATGCCACCTCAGCTACAGATTTGGCAGTTTTTAAGTGCCGCCAATTTACACCTAAAATTTTTGCGACAAATCATAAAATAAAACACTTTATTTAAAATCAAAACACTTTCAAAATTCAAAACACTTTATTTAAAAACAAAGTAGTCAATCGGATTTCGGTGGAAAATGGGCCGATATAGAGTTTAACATAGATTCAAAACAGTCTCTATTTTCTTTCACCTGATGCTGTTGCCATATGAATTCTAATGAATAAGATTCCAAATGATATCAAATTGCATCTTGTTCTGTTTTCGGCAAATCCCATTTTCGTAGCACTAAAAAAATGGCGTCAAAAATCAGCAAACAACAAGGCAACAAGGAATCCAAAAGATAACTGCTTGCGCATGTGAATAACAAGGTTGCTGTGTGCGAACAACAAGATTGCTCTTTATTGGCGCATTAGCACAACTTCAGCTGCGGTGGCGTTAATATGTAAGTACCCAAAGCGGTTTTCCGTTAGCCGGGTGCAAATGTCGCCAATTGTGAACAGCCAAGAAGCGAAGTGATTTTCTGTTAGCTAGGCGCAAATGTCGCCAATTGTGAACCAAATGTGAGCCAAGTCGCCAAGAGATTGGTTGTAAGAAATTTGGCAGAATTCTACATTACTTGGCGATTTTTCGCTTGCGCCCGGCTAACGGAAAAGTGCCTTAAAAATAATGTAGTATTTAAAAAAATATATACTTACATTTTTTTTATCTTGCTTTTGCAATTTGTTATGTTTTATTATTTTATTATATTTTGTGTTTATTTATTATTTGTTATTATTTGTGTTTTTATTTTGCAGGAAGACCACAGGTGAAGGAAAAGTTTGACATAGTTCACAACCTGATGGGTATACCTCATGAAACTATTATCAAATTTCCAGAAATATTTACTAGACGAGCTTTTATCACGAAACAGAGACATTTGTATCTTGTTCATCTCAATCGAGCCCAGTATGATCCAACCCAGCCTTTATATGTTTCTCTTCGGGACTTGGTTCTTCTGTCTGATAGTGAATTCTGTGAAAAATGTGCACAAACTTCAGTGGATTTGTACAATGAATTTCTAAAAACATTGTAACAAGTTTTTTGTGCTGTAAATACTTTAGAATATGAAATATATTTGTATTTTAGACATTTTCATTTTTTGCATTAATTCTGTACAAAGTTATATAGCAGTGACATAGTTTCACACTTACATGGCTACTTCCTGCATTACATTTGTGACTGTTAAAGTGAATATTTAATACTTAATATTATTTGGCAGTAAATTCAAAGTTGCCATAATATTTTGATATGCAAACACAAAAGCAATTTGCACTCTGATGAAAATTGAAATACTGTTGAAATTTACCTATAAAATTATATTTGTTATGAACTTATATTTTCAGTTTGATGAGGTGCCAGCAATTTCTTCTCTACTTTCCTAGCTAATTCTTTTGGAAGTAACATTATTGGATAGAGAAATTCTTGTGAATGACCCCTGCAATCACCAGATTTCAGTGTTTTAAATAACTGTCATTGGGATTTCTTTAAGAATAAAATCTATAAAAGAGAGTAGAAATGCAGCAGATTTTGTATGTTGAATTCTCATGGCATATACCAATTAATCGACTCTGATTTACCATTCCCAGGGCTTATCACATCTGCATTTTGTTGCGATGTCATGGGTCCAATCGTGACCTTTGTGCAGAAAGTTATACAGTTATTTTGATTTCACCGTTTGCCATATTGTTTCGTTGCCATGGCTATTGTTTTACCAATTTTAAGACAGAACCAGTTTTTGGCAAGAGAGTTATATCTGTCAAGAGACTTGCCTGACTTCAGGTCACAAACGTTTTCAAGGTTTTGTGTGGTGGAATGAGAGGAAGAGATTTGCAGGCGTCAAGAAGATTTTTCCAGATTGTTATCCTGAAGCAAGTAAAGGAACTCTTGAACAAGCTTCATACTATTGTAAGAAGAAGGGTGATTTCCAGGAGTATGGAAGATTACTAGTTGTTAAACCAATTTTCTTTTGCAAGTGTTCTTACTTCAGCTGAGAATGGCGACATAGTGAATTTGGATATCCGAGCATCTATATCCGCTATAAATTGAATATATTATTTTCTCTTGCATTTCTAACAAATTAATTTGAAAATTTATCTGGTGTTTGAATTTGTGGACTTCTAAGATGCAAGTGTTCATCTTTTTTAGGCGATGTGTTTGAAAACTGTTACACCAACATTTTGCAGGTGTATTTCTATATTTCAGCCAAAAGAAGCCACTTAGAGCAAATATTACGGTAAAGTTAGTTTTAATTAAAGTTCACCAGATTGTTGATAATAACCATATTTTAAATAATATTTCATTTTCTAGTGAAATGGGTTTCTTTTCATCATGTTGTTTACTGCACAAGCTGTATTTGTTTTCATTTATTTTTTTGGAGTCTCTCGGCTGTTTATCTGTTTTATGCTTTTTAATTGCATTTTTAGACATATAAAAAAATACAGTGACATTTATAATTTGGTCCACACATTTTATTTTTCAAAAGCTGACGATTGTTTACTGAGATAAATTTATATTCAACTCCTTCATTTACTTTAAACAGCTATTTGTCAGTTTTAGTGGTAAAACAGTCGAACATTTTTTATTGCTAATGTTATGGTGCCAAAATTTTTTTCTGTATATAATTAATAGGACCAGGGAACTGAATAAAAATTTAGATTTTGTAATTTTTTTTCAGCAGTACATTTTTTTGACTCAAACAACATGAAAAAACAGTCTTTATTTAAAGCATTTTTCTGATTAGAACTATATGCGTATCTCTGATGGTTTAGAAATTAATTAGCCAAGCAAATTCGAATAAGCTTTGAAAGTTGTTGAAGGAACATTTCTTTCCTTGAAATTGTCATTAACCACTGATTTAAGTTAACTCTATGGCTAGAGCCCGAGTTCACAATGGGTTGTCAATATAATATGGACACTTTAAAATTTGCATATTTTTTCGAATATCTTCCGAAAATCTGCATGGATTTTCTTAGAATTTCGAACATGTAAAGTAACATGTAATATCTTTCTAAATACTAATAGTATTGAAATCGCATTTTACAGTGAAGATTCAATCGCGAGAGTATTTAGGGGACCGACCAGAAAGTGATGAAGACAAAAAAAAATTTCAACCCATCCCATTTCAAAGAAAGCTGATAACAAGATGAAACTTGCATCAAAGGTTATGTTTGACATGCATAATATTTACATTCATTTTCGTAAGCATAGCACAAATATTCGGGAAGATATAAAAGTTTCTTTAAGAAATCCCAAATTTTTCCGCATGGTTTTTGCTTATAACTTGCAGAATTTTAAACCAAATTGTATGAAACTTACAGAATATGTGACTATATGTCAGAGAAGCATTGTATTGAAATTTGAAGTAAATACTTTGAATATTAAAGGAAATATGAGTATTTTTAAAAAATGATTTTTTTTACTGCACTTGTGCGAAATGTAGCGTAATTTTACTTTCATGACTTAAGAGCCAGATATATTGGGCAACTTATATAAAAATTCCAGTTCAACACCGTTGTTATTCAGAAAGATATTGGCATTACAAGAGCTGAATTCTTTTGTTCTGTAAGAGAAACAAAATGATGAGGGTTTATGTAGAAACTGAAATAAATCTTGTATCTAAGAATAGATATATTCGAAATACAATTTAAATTTTGTATTTAATTTATAAGTATACATGTGTATTCAGGATATTCATCCTTCATAAAATTCAACATTACTGTTTGAAGTTTCTAGTTTAAAAAAATATTTATTTGTGCAAGAACCCTCACAATTTTTTTTTTCTCTTACAAGGAGAGGGCACGACTTGGGAAATTCAGTTTGGGATGAACTTTGGTTTATTAATAGTATACCTTTAGGGTGTTCATCCATTAAAATGCTAAAGTGAAATGGCCAGCTAATTGGGAGAAAATGGTCCTCAAACTTTCAGCATAGCTTATATACCAGTAAGTTGTCACCGTTGATGAAGCACGAATAGCATGGTTGGTATAGTATTGGCAAGGAAAACTTTTGACCAGGGTTCGATCCCGCCTCCGTTTTCTTTTTTCAAAGCATTTTTAAAAATTAATATTTAATTAGATTAAAAATTTATAAACTACTTTCAATAAAATATTAATAATTTTAAGCATTAATTAATTTTTTATTCATATGAATATCAATCATAGTCATAATTTAATTTTTAAACAGTTAAATAATCATAAAAACAGCTTTAATGATATCATATAATAGGTATAATCACTATTATTATTATATGCCAATACAATTTTTGAATGATTCCGTTAAAGCAATTGCAAAATTTCCTATCTACCCTTATGGAACTGGCTTTGGTCAGGAAAGAATGTATTTATAATTATTTAACTGTTTAAAGATTATATTATAACTGTAATTCAAGGATCATATAAATAAGCAGTTATTTTTCCTTCAAGTGATTGGTATTTTAAATTAAATATTTATAAATTGTTAATTTAATTTGAAATGATTAATTTCAAAAATTGTTTACAAAAAAGAAAAAATTTCAAAAAGAAACAAAAGATTATAAATACAAATTTAATTGCGCTAAATAATAACTAATTATTGTTGCTCTCATTAGATAACTGTAATAGTGCTCTCATCATAAAAGAATTTCAGGAAGATTTTTTTCCTTTGTAACTTTTTGAAATTTTCTGACATTTATTAATTTTTTTACGTACATGAACATCTCTTAAAAATATTAGAAATAAAAGAATATTTTGACATATTGCATAATTAATAAATGGTGTACGTTTATTTCAAAGATCTATTGGGAAATAAACTTTAGGTTTTGGACCGTCTTTCTCGGTATTCAAAAGTTTAACGGCTGCTCTTTTTTTTGTCGGTCAAAACCAGTTCCGTAAAGAAGATTTCCAATAGAACCGAAATTTTGTAATTACTTTAACGAAATCATTCAAAATTTTTAATGAGTTATAATGTTAATAGTAATTACACTTATTATTTAACATCATTAAAGCTGTTTTTATGATTATTTAACTGTTTAAAATTTAAATTATGACTATGATTGATATATCATATGAATAAAAAATTATTTAATGCTTAAAAATTATTACTATTTTATTAAAAGACGTTTATAAATTTTTAATTTAATTATATATTAATTTTTAAAAAATACTTTGAAAAAAGAAAATGGAGGTGGGTTTGAACTCTGGTCAAGTTTTTCCTCGCCAGTATTATACGGACCATACTATTCGCGCTTCATCAACGGTGACAAATTATTGGTAAATAAGCTATGCTTTAAGGGTTTGCTAAGTTTGAGGGCCATTTTCTCCCAATTGGCTGGCCATTGCGCTTTAGCATTTTAATGGATGAATACCCTAAAGGTATACTATTCATAAACCAAGTCTCATCTGAAACTGAATTTCCAAAGTCGTGACCTCCCCTTGTTAGAGAACAAAATAATTCGGCTCTTGCAATACTGGTATCTTTCTAAATACTTACGGTATTGAACTGGAAATTTTATATAAGTTGCCCTATATGTCTGGATCTTAAGTTATGGAAGTAAAATTACCCTACTTTTCGCACATGCGCAGTAAAAAATTATTTAATATAAATACTCATATTTTCTCTAATATTCAAGATATTTATTTCAAATTTTAAAACAATGCTTCTCTAACATATTGTCACGTATTCTGTAAGTTTCATACAATTTGGTTTAATCCTCTTCATGTTATAAGCAAAAAATATGCGGGAAAATTTGGGATTTTTTAAAGAAACCTTTATATTTTCACAAATATTTGTGCTATGCTTACGAAAATGCATGTAAATATCACTTCAAATTTAATCATTGATGAAATTTTTTTTCCATCCTCATCACTTTCTGGTCGCTTCCCTAATTGCTCTCGTGACCGAATCTTCACTGTAAAATGTGTGTTCTGATGTTAGTATGTCCCACGATTCTCAGCAATTGATAGCGAACCATAGCATCCGTATTAACTCCAATTTTTTAGCATCTTAAAAACTGTGCATTACTTTTGGACACCAGTGTAATTAAAATTAAGAAATTATGCAGAATTTCATTAAACATAAATATTGTTGTAATTAAAAGAGAAAAATGAAACAAATATTAATTGAAAAGACATTTATTACTGCTTAATAAGTAGGTACATTACACAATTATTATTTTTTTTAAAAGCCTTTGAAAAAATGTAGGAAAATTTGGGAGTTTTAAAAGAAACCTTTATATCTTCCCGAATATCCATGCTGTTTTTACGAAATTGCATGTAAGCAATGAGCATTTTAAACATAACCATTGTTGAAAGTTTCATCTAGTTACCAGCTTTCTGTGAAACAGTGAGATGAGTCAATTTTTTTTTGTCTTCATTTTTTTACTGGTTGGTCCCCTAAATGCTCTCGTGATCGAATCTTCACTGTAAAATGTGAGTTTAAGCCTACTCTTCACATGTTGGAAATCCTAACAAAATCCATGCAGACTGTCGGGACATTATATTGGTAACACGTTGTGTCCACATTATATTGGTAACACACTGTATTTGGTTCAGGCCATTAAAGGGTTCATTTCAGTCAGATGAACTGAAAACCATTTCAAATGAGCTGATGTTCAAATTGCATGAAATCCTTCATTAAGATGCCTCAAAAGATTCCAGTGTATTAAGTAGTTCATTAGTGCATATGCACTCTCATTAGTAGTGATGACAAATGGCACCAAACTGTCACAGTGGCGAGACCATACTTAGAAATATAATTTTTATACATATAAAGACATATTCATCGTCCAGTAAGATGTTGAGGATGATAAAGAAAACAGCGGGAGAGGCCTCCCCGAAACTATCTTGCATACGACTAACCACGGCTGGGAGGGGGGATACATCGCGCGTCAGAAACATGTGAACATAAATAAGGTGGGGAAAACGCTCCAGCGTTCGCGCCTTTTATTTTTGCGTAGTAGAATGGGGGGAAAAAAAAGAAACCCGAATATGCAATTTCAACGCCTTTTTTAACTGATTTAAACGAAAATTGGAGAGAAATTTGACGGCAAGAGTGAAATCTAGCAGTTGCGATAGATATGCGTTTTAATCGGCAGGCATCCTTTTGAATTTGATTCTTTACCTAGATATTTTTCAATCACTATAATGAAAAACCTTCTGATAGTCATTGGATAACAGTAGGTTCGAACTTTTTTAGCCACGCGGGGGAAGGAGAAATGGCATCTTTTGGGGGAAGTATACGAGAAAGTTTTGGGAGAACACTCCCGCTGGTTTCAAGTTCTTTTCAACTTACGGTCCAAATTGCCCCTGAAACGATTATTCCAGTGGTTCTCAACCTGTGGGACATGATAACACTGAATGGAGCGTGAGCATATCAAACAGAAAAATATTATTTAAAAAACTGATTATTTTACTGAAAGTAAAGCAAAGTACATGCTGACATCATAAAAATAAAATACACATTTATACTGATGTAATACACCTATAATTAGGATTGTATCGGTACTGCGCAATGTATTTAATAATTAACTTATCAATACAAAAATAAAAATAAGTTTAATAATTATTAGTGACTCCTCTCGACGAACTTCTCGTGAATCCGCGAGAATGTCCGATAGGGTGAACATAAGACAGAGCTATAGAGACTGAAAGTTAATAAGAGAGAACGAGATTTTTACGAATTCCATTGCCGGTTCCTATTCCGATGTCGCATCCACAGATTTAGAAAATTCATCGGAAACTAACTATTCCTTCTCCGATTCCGAACTCGCCTTTTCGAGGTCTGTAAATAGTCCTGATAGTCCGGATGAGCAGACCTCCCTGTGCGATACTTTCTTCACCCACTTCATCAACAACGAGGATGGACAGTTGCCGAAAAGCCAATCTCCGCAGCTCAGCCAAGCAAACAGGAAGACCTCGACCTCGGAGCAGCCAAAAGAAGGCGGTGCGAAAAAGAGTGGAGGGGTTGACGATGGTTTGGAGTTGCATCATGGTAGAAGGAGGAACAGCAAAAAACTACGCCGGAGACACCGGAAGAGTCACTCCAACGACTCATTTGTATACGAGTGCCCCAAGTGTGGTGTCTCTTACGTCATCGCCTCGAAGATGGCAAACGACGGCGTGTATCTCCATTGCGACATGTTGACTTCCGTGGACCCGGAATTCGTGAAAAGAGAAAAACTACTGACATGGAACACATGCCGTATCTGCTGAGATACCACCCACCTGCTTAAAGCTGGATATTCACGATAAAGCTGTTCCAATCCGTTTGGAGGACTTCTTAGCAATCATTTCCATTTTCAACCCATAAAATTTGGTGGGCCATTCACAGGTCGGATCGAGCCGACCGTAAATCCATCACCTACGGGCAACCCGATTCCTTAGGATACTACGCCTCCTCATTCCCCGCTTTCAAAATGGATCCCACCGCCCTGATTTCCTTAGATGGACTTCCACCCTTCTCCCCCTCTTCCATTTTGTGGTTTCCGCTCTTGTGAGAGAGGCTATGTCCCCAAACCCACCATCGTATCTCAGTTTCATGGCCTAGTAGGCCAAATGACAATCCAAACCGGATGGAAATCCAACTTTTTCTTCGGTCTATACCATTTCTCATCAGATTCTTACATTGACGAAAGGGTTTGGCATGCTGTGATCCAAAAATAAGTTGAGTGGCCTAGTGGTAAACGTCCCGCTTAAGTCCTCACATCTTTCAGGGTAGCCTGGGTCGGTGTGGGTCTCTATCCGCTAAGATTATTCAGAAAGATATGTTCTACGTTTTGTATGTCCGAAGTAATATTTTTATTTGATTCTCTATACTTTAATTGTTCGTAATACATTTTTGTTTCTACATTAGTTGAATTTTAACACCTGCAAAAAAAATTTTTTTTTGGTGTTTTGAAAGCGGAAAAAGTCTACTTTCAAATAATAATTGTAGATGGCAGCACGGTTCTTCTTTTCTGTTGAGATGTCTCTTCCTTCTCCCCAAGTTGCAAGTGTGAGCTATGCAGCATCCACAAGGTGCATGTTACCCTTGTATATAAAGGAAATAATACCTCCATTTTTCGTACTCTACGAATACTAATCTAGTACATCCCTGAGCAGGTGTCCTTTGGTGCAGTTGGCTTGCCACGCTTTTTTCATCCGGTTACCCAGGGTTCTATCCTTGCTTTTGGTTTGTTTTTTCCATCGTCAACAAATGTCTTCTTTTATTTTCCTTAAATTCAGTTATTTCAAAATTCTCACCCCATGTCGTTTGTTTTTTATCCTCTCCTTAAAATGTTTTAGATTTTGCTTATCACATCTTGTGATTTATTTAATTGTTCTACTTATACAAAATTTCTTAAATTTTAAATTCGAAAGCTGGACGTATTCTAACGTAGCGATTCGTATGGCTCGTTAGAAATGAAAAGTACCTGTCTCTTCCAAGGATGTAAAGAAGCCTCTGATAAAGTAAAGATCATTCATTTATTCATTGAAATAATTGACAAATAATTACATACAAGAATGACTTCAGATACTTAAATACAGAGCATATCTTCAAGATTTTAAGTATCCTTGAAGCTATAAACAAATTATATCATCTTTTATTTATGCTTTAATTAATTTGTGCTTAAAATTGGAGCAATGCATCTAAACTATTGAATCCTGTATGGAATGATAGAGAATTTATATATCGTATTTTGAAATTTTTATAATAAATATATGCATTAATTAAAGAAAAGAAATATCCAATCAAAATTCTGTTAGTTTATTTACAAAGTTGCTTATGAACTATTTAGTCTATGCTTTATTTATAGCTGAGGAATGCAGCTGAAATCTATGTAGTACTTTTATTCACCATGTTAATAATTCATTAGTTAGAGTTACATAGATGGCAGCACCAGACAGCCTGGCAGCAAAATGATCTCTACAAGGCTTCTTTTCGGTTTTGAAAAAATTCTTACTATTTTCATAGTTTTATGTACTTAAAGTATTCCTGTTTTTTTTTTGTTTTTTTTCAAATGATAGTCAAATAAAATTTTCTTATTAAGGGGTCATTTTATGACCAAAAGCCTCCGGAAAACTCCGATTTCTAGAAAACTAGCCACTTATTCATTCCTTTCTTATCAGCAGCTGAGTTTGTCACTCTCTACTGTCTTTTTTTGAGTATTTATAAAGTATTTCTGGAATTTTTCGTCCTCTAATACACGTATGGTCAGTTACTGGGGTTATAGAATGACCTCGCGCAGGAAAAAAAAATCTGAAATCAAGCCGAGAACAAAACATGATTTTTCATGTTGCTTTAGATTAAGAAAAAAATTTTTTCTTTTTAAATAAGTTTATCTGGCTTCCAAGTTGTAAAAGAAAAATTATACTTTGCGCTGTAAAAATTATTTAATACAAATATTCATATTTTCTTTAATATTCAAAATATTAAAATTCAATGCAATACTTCGGTATCATATTGTCACGTGTTCCGTATATTTACGTATTCTTCTGTGACACATTAAAAATTAAGCCTGAATTTAAAGAAAAAACGAAGAAAATGTGAACAATTTGTAATTTATTCACTCCAACGGTTCATTTGATTTATTGCGTTCAGTTGTTTTCATCAGTATAGTTCATCAAAATACCATTTTTCATGAATACATCATTTTTGTTAAAATTTGAAAATTTGTGTAGAAAAAAATAATAGGTAGGTAGGGGGGAGAATCATAAAAGGGATGAAAAATGAACGAAAAGTGTTGCATGTAGTTGGGGGCGCAGCTTCGAGAGTTCTGTCAGGGGCGCAGGATCATCTCTGTGCGTTCTTGATGGAGTGCGCCGTGCTCTTGTGCCTGGTGAGGGCGTCCGACCTTGTGTACCTGTGCTCGCAGCCCGGAACACAACAGACGTATATTCTCTTCTCCGATATTTGCAGGTGTGTCTTCAAATGCTTGCTCAGGTGATCCTTCCTGCAGAAGGACTTTCCGCAGACGTGGCAGTGATAAGGCTTGTATCCGCTGTGGATTCGGCGATGTCGAGTGAGCTCTTCGTTTCTGGCAAATGTTTTCAGGCAGTTCGGATACTCGCAGTTATAAGGCTTGACCCCTGTAGACGAGAAATATTCAGATTCAGAGATTCACATAAAGAACGTGATATCGCTTTTTATTATTTATGCAACGCAATATTAGCCAATTCAGTTAGAAACCATTTTTAAAATACCAGAAGATTTTATCAATGGACATAAGGAAGGATTGCCTTATTTGGACCGTCGTCGCCAAGATTGGTCCTTTATCATAATCAAGGCCATCCTATCCAGGGGGCTAACTGTGCTGTAGTCCAGCGACGTCTTTGATCCAAAGGCACCTAAAAACTTACTTTAACGATTTTATTTTAATTTTGAACCGAAAAATTTATTTAATTATAATTTTTTTTAATTAAAAGGCTGCTGTAAGGCGTTAATCAGAGAACATGTGACTTTTTTTTCTTTTATTTTGCTCCTCTATTTTGTTAGGTAGGTGTTTTCTTTGGACCGTAGGTGCTCAAATTCCTAGTAGCGGTTCTGGTTGACGCCAAATAAATCTACCGCAGGGTACTGAAATTTGTTAAAAAGTTCCTCATCATAATCTCAATCCTGTTTTAAGCTGGGCTGAATGCCCAGCTTAGAAGGAGGCTAAATAAAAATTAAGGCTTAGGAGGATCCCGAGGTGGCTAAGTATGCTATTTGTCATAAGATTGTTTTTTTTCACCTATTTTAGACGAAAAATTAGGCAAAGCATTCAGGGATGTTCCAAAGATTGTTTTGAGACAAGGTTCAAAGTCGCAAAATTTCTGCCACCCAGACTCCTCTTCCCCTACGCGGGAGATTTCGAGTTTCATTTTTAGTCTCGTCTCGAGGTGCCAATGTAGGAAGATCCTTTGTTTTGTCGCTACCCTCGCATCGAGATCTCAAATTGGAATCGGCGGATTGAGTTTTGGATTTTAAGTTCTTTTGATTTTCACCATTTCGAATCATTTGCTCCAAATTTGACAAGTTTCCGACCTTGACGATAGAGTTTCCCATCCCGTGTTCCAAAAATTCCATTTTGGAAGAGAGGTGAATGGCCTGCTTTATAGTACTGGCTGGTGTGACAATACTGGCTTCACAGATTTGGGCCGCACATTAGACAAGTTAAGTAAGTCACAACGATGTAAATTTGGTTTACGGAATGATTCTTATGAGAAAGCGCTACGTGGTTGTGGTGAATGAAATAGTATTTCATTCAGGAACCATCAAAGAAATATTTTAACAGAATAGTAAATGCACTTATGCTATTTTAAAGTACGTAGCAAAATATGCTATTATATCCACAGAAAGGAAGCTTGTTTGCCTAAAATTTGTTATAATAATTTTATTGAAAAAGTTCAAAGATGAAGAGCTTAATAAAAATTGCTCAGATAAGATTGCGAACAGTTGCCCGCATCTTAATAGTCCAGAAAGCACTGATAATAACCAGTAGCTCCCATAAATTTGATCAAGTCAAAGTAAAAAACACAATAAAAGGCATTAAATACATCGAATGTTGATTTAAAAACTGAGGATTCGTGGTTTTGTATCGTATGCGAGGAAACAATGGAGGAAGAAATCATAGAATGCATAAAATGTCACACTTGGGTTCGTACATTGTGTGCTGGTGTAAATTTCGGAATCACAAAATACTTTTGATTCTTTACATACGTGGTTTTGTATCGAATGCGAAGGAACAATGGAGGAAGAAATCATAGAATGCATAAAATGTCACACTTGGGTTCGTACATTGTGTGCTGGTGTAAGTTTCGGAATCAAAAAATACTTTTGCTTTAAATATGCGTAATCAAATTTTTGTCCCAATATGAGAAACCAGCTTCTTTAGTTGTATAAAAGACGAAATTTTAATGTGCTATTTTCTAACTACTTTAAGTTATATTTTTAAGAAACTTATTACATTCTTTTGAAGATAAAAATTCTACTTCTTTTATTAAAACTACAGTAGAACCTAGGGAATTAAAACTAATGGGGGCTGATCTCTGTTTAGATTCCGGGAAATTCGAACTATCCGTAAAATTCGGTAAAATTCCCTTTGTATACCAAATGCCGTACAGTATCGACAATGGACACTCTTGAAAGAGTACGGAAAGAACAAGCTGCGATTCGCATCTTCAAGGAGGTTTAGTTCCTTACGTCAAAAGAAGAAAACCGATTTCGTGTCTACTAATTAAGGTGCTGTATTCATTCTTAAATACCAATTCAAATGCTTCTTTTAAGTTAGGAATAAACATTAGCTTTGGTTCTGATTCCTAATTGTTATTTTTATAATAAAAATTTTCAGAAAATTTTAAAAAAATGTCCGGATTATCCGAAATTTAGGATTCACGAGGTTCGGATTCCCGAGGTTAAACTGTACTCGCATATCATTGTACATTAAAAACTATTTAAGTGCTCCTAATAAGGCAACCTCACCCTATATACAATCGCCAATAAAATCATTACAGTCAAAAGAAAAAGTTTTGAATACTTGAAATAGAATTTATTCTAGTCCAAATTTTTTTCGAAGAAATAATGCCTGAGACAAAAAAAATAAAACGCGCATAAGTGAAAAACCACAAAAGGGAGCTTAAGAGTGAAACACCAATACAGTGTGCATATATTTGTCAACTAATACTATGGATATACTGCTGAAAAATGTAAATAAGATTAATTTCAAAATGCAAATACGTGTATAACTTCCGTTAATTATTTTTTAAGAACAAAAAGAAAATGGAAATGCTCCCGATTTTTTAAAATATCTCTCAATGTCGATTCTGGGACATTAAAATGCTCCGCTAAAGTTTTTTCGAGGCGCAAGGATTTTCTTCGATTTTTTTTAATAACATCCATTTTAAACGAAAGCGACAATTTCGGTTTTTTTTTCCATTTTAAAACGTAACATCTAACCAAAATTCCAAAGATGGTTCTTTCGTTAACGATCACTGTCGCTTGGTACGTACAGTACTAACCTCTTTAATTGGCTACTGAATAAATGAGACTTTTACTGACGTCAATCACAAGAACCCCCACATACACCCCTGTGCATAAGTTAGAGGAATGTGTTCCAGGAATCTGAACAATAGAGGAAGGGCGAGGGAATGCATTCCCAGAAGCAGAGCAAAAAGGGTTCTTGTTATGCTAAAAAAAACTTTTTGAACTAAGAAAATTTTCGCGACGCGCATAAGTGAGAGGTGCTGATTTAGTACGACACATAAATGAATAAGAGTTATCATTGTTTTCCTATATCCCTGGCCCGGACCGCGAAAAAAAACGCGCATAAAAGAGAGCGCGTACAAGTGAGAGGTCACTGTATATCATGCTGATGAATCAAAATATATGATTAGAAGTTGCAAGATATAGAAGACAAAAGTTGTGAACAGAAGATAAGTGGATACTTGAATGTGTCTGAATAAACAAAGACGATCTCTCTCTTGATTTCGCTGATTGTCTGATTCTTTTGGCATCATCCAGAAACAATACGCAGAGCCGATAAAACTTGTAGATGCAACACGTGACGTCAGTGCTAATCAGACAAAAGTGAGGGTTTCTACACGCACGTGCTTCGATGCTCTTTAAAGCGTTTTAATCCTGAATTTTCTAGAAGCATTTCTATAAGGCGTTCAACAAAAGTTAAAAGGAACGATTTATGAAAGTTATTATCGATGCAGTGAACGTGCTACCATCCGGGCTAGTCAGACAACGTGAAAAGATTAAAATGTAGCTCGTTTTTCTTATTCTTATTTAAAATTATTTTGATCTTTAAATATTTAGATTCACCCCATTGAGCAAAAAACCATTTTTCGAATCATGTCAGTCTGTTAACTTAATAACTCTGAAACGGTGTGAGCCCGACAAATAAAATTCGGTATGGGTCTTCACGCCGAAATTGCAGATTGGTTTCAAATTTTGAGCGAAATTCGTCAAAAGGTTTACTGTCTAATAGTCTATTATTATATGTGCATGTGACTGCGATATCTCAAGCACAAAAGGGTAGATAGATTAATTTTAAGTCGTTATCTTTAACCAAATTTGTAGACGTAGGTCTAGTTTTGGACTAAGTACTTCAATAGATAGACTAATTGTCTACCCATGTGTTTTAAATGCAGGGCTAGCCTAAATGATTCATTGGGTTTCAAAGGACTGTTTATTTGCAAGTATACGACGCACAAAGACGGGCGATACATGAAAAGACACTCACCGAGTTTCTGGTGCATACTACAAATGACCAGGTGCAGCTTTTCCGTATTTGCGTAGGAATGCACGCTGAACGCTCGTAACCGAAGAACACTCCGCATATTCCAACACACAAGAACTCTTATTCTGCATTGTCGCTGCAGGCCTGCCATCTAGCGAGCACCGAGGCGGGCTTTTAAACTTGGTGAGTGTATGTATCTTGTCACGTATCACCCGTGTTTGTAGGTCGTATACCTCTCAATACACTGTATTTTTAAATCCGATGAATCATTTAGGCTAACCCTGTACTTTGAAACCCATACTGTAGATCTGTCTCAGATGTTGAACACAAACGATAAAAGGGAAGAGGTCGAAAATACAAACTCTATCCTATTCTCTGTAAGTCGATATTAAACACAAAAGGTTCCAAACTGTATAAGCATTCAGGAAATTTGGGGAAAGAACTTTTCGACTACAGTAGAGTCTCCCTATAGCGAATTTCTCCCTATAGCGAAATTTTTAATCGGAATGTTAAATAACATTCAAAATATTCTCCATATAACGAAGTGGTTGTCTCCCTATAACGAATATTTTCAGACCTTTATCTTTTCGATTTTTGTCATTTTTGGAGAAAGTTGCTAATTTCTGAGCAAACACATCGCTCACAAGTGCCTGTTTCTGGAACCACTCGCATTGTTCATTCCAGTGATAACGCATAGCAATAGAATGCTATGTGAAGGGTAATGCAGTTGTGGGGACTTGGGTTTCTACAGAGGGAGCAACATTTCTACGAGTCAAGATTCCAAGAATCGGGGTGGAGTAGGGATGGAAAAAGCAAATGGATGTGACAATACGCATTTTATGTTTATCTGTACTAGTACGTATTATTCTCTAAATTGGAGAATTGTCTTCATTTTTGAGCATTTTATTTATACAATAAAAATTAGCATAATTTTAATAAATTTATAATAAATATTTCTTCATTTTTAATTGAAAGTCATAATTAAATATTTTTCAACTTATCGCACATACTAACAGGTTTATAACATTTACTTAAATAACTGCAAAAATGTCTAATCTCCGTATAACGAAATTTTCTCTAGAGCGAATTTTTCAACTGGAACCAAGCGATTTCGTTATAGGGAGATTCCACTGTAGTTTATTTTGATTTTTATGAGATATTTTCTAAATGTAATGATTTTATTCATTGGAAATCTTAGATTAAATATTTTTTCTTTGAGAGACTCAAATTCATGAGATCTGACAAAACTACATATTTTTGTTTTATTCTTGTTTTATATTAAATTCTCTTATTGTATTATTTAAACCTATATTTAACAGCATAAAATAAAATTTATATTGATGCATAATCGTAATGTAATCATGTGTGATATATTCAGTTAACCCGTTAACATCCCAAGTCAATCCAAAGCACAAATTTCAATAAATTTATTTTACATTATGTTGAAAACACCAAGGTTAAGATAATTGTTAAGTAAAACTAAATTCCTAAAAAAAATTTAGGATTTTTTTTTTCTTTTAATTTTTTGGAAAAAAATACAAAAAAACGTTATAAAATAATTTTTTAAAACGTTTTTCATATAAATCTTCACGATTTTTAAAATATAGTAAAATATTAAAAAATGTAGATTACTTTCTAATTCCTTGCATTACCACAAAAATAAATCGGGAAAAATGTAAAAAATGACAAAATGGTTACAATGGCTACCCAAAATGCCTGCTTCAAATTGTTTAGAAATACCAATTGACTTCAGATACAAAGCATTACAAAACAACGTAATGAATTCGGTTTAGACACGGAAGTGAAATTTATCTGTGCTATAAATAGTATGCAGGGCGCTGTTATAAATATGAGCTTCTTTCATATACAGTGGATGCTCGTTATAACGACCCGCTGCGTCCCACAGCAAAAGTTCTTTATAACGAGTGGTCGCTATACTGGATATAATTTTAAAAAATTACACATGCACGCTCAGGAGTTTCGTAAAAATAGGCGATTTTTAAAGAGTTTACAACTAAATACTCACATTATTTTTTATCATTGGTATTAAAAATAAAATTTTATAAATTAAAAATATATTCTAAAACAGATTTTAAAGTAGAAAATAAAGGATGTTATATACTTACAAAACATTTATTTTCTAAAGAAAAAAAATCAGAAATGGTTGTTTGTCTTTCCTGCATATCTGATTTTTGCAAAACATAATTTTCCATTTCAGTTAAAGATGATAAATAAAGTTCTGTATTTTCTTGCCTTTCAAAAAAACAAGTTAAAGTCTCAATAGCACTTGAAACATTTTTTATTCTAGGCTATTTTAATTTCCGCGCTGTGGTGAGTGATAATCCCCCCCCCCCCAACGTCAAAGGTCAAAGTTGAACTGTAACACTGAAGACTCTACATCTACGAAGCTTGGCAATACAATAATTAATGCCATTTACGTTCAGAAACATGTTCTTTTTGGAAAAATACCGGGAAGAATATCCGCTGAATTCGGACGTTGTATTGGGATTAGACGACACTGGACGGTCATTATACCGGAAGTAAAATAACGTAGTGCATAATGAAGCACAGTTGGGGATTTTATCACTGGTCGTTATAATGGAATGGCCTTTATAATGTGTGGTCGTTATAACGAGCGTCAACTTACATCTTTTAAAAGCTAGAATGATGCTAATTGCTTAAAAAACGATTAAACCCAGAAATGAATTAAATTGGACTATCTGCATAGAGCAATCTGACTTGATTTAATTGGGATTTTCAGCAACAGAGGCTATTATCCCTTATTCATTCCTAAGATCTTTTCAATCCGTAATCAAAAAAGAGATGAAAATTGCCATCAAAAGACGGGCTAAAATTATTGCCGATCTGATTCGGTCAAGAGAGAAAAAATGGTACCCTCCTAGAAAAGTCTCCATATTCTTTTTTCACATAGAGCAAATTGATAGAAAAATAATTTCATTTATTTGTTATTTTTAGTTTGTTTATATAGATTTGAAAATCCTCAAGCGGAACTAGAAGTGTAATAAATGTGCATAAACAGAAATTTAACAGATTTAAGATCATTATATGATTGTGTGATTTAATTTAAACTTAAATACGGAACTGCAAAAACAGTGACAATTCATTGCAACAATAATAATAAAATGACAAACACAAGATATTTACAGAACAAGAAAAAAGAATTCAATATGGCAAACAAAGAATCATAAACTGAACTACTTTTGTTTCTAGAATAAAATTTATTAATTAAGATTTCTGCTATTATTGGAATACATAAATTTAATTAAATATCGCATTATCAGAATTCACAAAATAGAAATTATACAATACGAAATCCTCCCACCCACCAAAAAAGAGTTAAGAATTAAAAAGACTTAAATTTACAACAAAATGACAAACCCATCATATTACAAAGCAGGAAAGACGAATTCAATAAGACAAACTGAAAAAAAAAAAAAAACCAAGCGAGGCAAAAAATATAATCATGAAATAAACTATTTTTCTTTTGAAGATAAATTTTATTCATTCAAATTTTTGCTTTTATCGGTATGGATCAATTTAATTGAATATCGTCTGAGTTATCAGAATTCACAAAATAAAAAAAACTAATATAATAGCCCAGATCTCTCGGTGACGCTCTGACGTCACCAACAATAAAACTCGCGCCATAGCACTGCGAGACGTTAAACAGCATTATTTCATTGTTAGAGAACCTAAATTTCAGTCATTTTAAATTTAAAAGAGTAATTGTCGTCCTAACTTCAAATTGAATAGCTCTAAAATAGTGAAATAAAATTTGCTATCCATTGATATAAAATTTATCTCGCTATGATCAATAGTTCCTGAGAAATTTTAAATTATGTTAATCATGTATTTAAAATTTCTTTCATTCATTTCTTTTTAATAGAAAGTAGTAAATTACGTCAGTGGTATATCATGCGCCTGATATAGTTTGGACGCCAGGATGCATCTGATTATTTATTGCAATCGTGAAGAAATAATTTGATAATATTTCTTGATAACGTTAAAATTTACACAAAGACATCTGAAATACAATGAAAATTGTTAAACAACGAAAAATCACGTCTTCACACTGAATGTTGTTTACCAAGAGGTTTTTTGAATAAAGAAATATGTAAATAAAAAAATATTTTCCTGTCATAATACACATGTTTATTTTATTTGTTTTCAATCAATGTTAAACATTTCTTTCGCATATATATCGATTTAAACACGTCAGATTTGACGGGAAATCTCTCGAAAGAAAAAGCAATTTGCATCCGTCATACCATGGCGGGTGATTTTCTAGTCATACAATAAGAAATAAAAAAGAGTTAGTAAGTTATTCAAAATACATTTAAAAAGAAATAAATTTACTACTAGAATTTTTTCGAACCGGCAGAGACTTCGAATTAACTGCACAAATTATTTTAATTATTTACACGAGATTACAATCAAATATTCTTTTTTAATCGGTGTTTATAAATTATAATTAAATGTTCTGCGGTGCCAATTAGTATTGATAATGAATGATTTCAATTCATGGAACTTACTCGGAAATCTGATAATTTCTTTCAAAGGTTTAAGTACAATTATTTAATATTGGAATAAAAAAGAAAGCCGCAGTTGTCTATTATAGGTTTAAGCATATTTCTTACTCTGCATAAAAATTTAATTTGTTCCCATTTTTCTGGGGTAAGTCATAAATAAATGTTAATGCTTTAATTCGCTATAAACTTGTACATATTTATTAAAAATGAAACACTTATCTGATTGCAATCTCATAATGAATGAACAGCTGCAATCAATTCAACATAAGTCTTTATTTCGAAAATGGAAATCATTTTTTAATACAAACTCATTTGGAATGGATTCTTGCTACTGCACATAACAAATCTATATTTAGTTGATACTGAGTTGTGGTAAAAATATTTTAAAGGCCCTAATGATTAAAACTAAATTGTTGGTAAATTAAAATTTCATAGATTCAAAGAAAAACTGAATACAAATGTGCGCGCCATTTCTTTAACGACTTCTGGTATCACTTAGGTTAGGAGAATCATGTAATCATAAAAAGCTTTTCAATCAAATTTATCCAAAAATTTATCTGCTACTGCCGGATTAAACCCAGAGGGGCCCTTAAATGATGCAAGTTTAGGGCCCTTAAATGATGCAAGTTTAGGGGCCCTTAAATGATGCAAGTT
>BGPR01009111.1:0-41262 GCA_013235015.1 Araneus ventricosus
TGCGAAATCTACTACGTCATCCCCTAAAAAACTAATAGAATTTCCACAAATTGTGCTTTGGAAAGGGACCGCTTAGATAAATGGTGTCCAGTACCACTAGCGTCTTCTGATGAATCCAAATACGTTTTGATCATCATCAACGATTAATCTCAGTATATTACCGTACAATTTCTTACATATATCGATACTTTTGTCGATTTATAATATATTCCACCCGTAAAAACGAGAAACGAGCAAAACAAAGTGCACGAACTGACTTCGGTTTAGAGTTTACATACAATCGTTCGGAGATCATTAATGAAAACAGTGTTAAATTTGAACCTACAATTTTTTTATCAACGAAAATGAAAGACGTGGCTGAAGAGTTAAATAAGGAAATAATTGAAAGAGTTAGGGTTATACTAAATGAAACGAAGCTGCCTTAATCATTAGGGGTTGAGTTAGTAAACAATGTTATTTATTTCAAAAACTGATATTCACCTAATTTTTTTAACGATAAGCCTTCTTTAAATTATGGATAGCGTTATTTGCAGGTACTGTACTTGCGGATAAAAGTTATTTGCAGGTGCAGTACCTGCGGATTAGCAGGTACTGTATCTTTGGATAAAACGTTATTTATTAGGCAATGTACATTCTTTTCAATTTATTTTTCATCTATAGAAGTAACTTAAGAGACCTGGATGCCAATATTCATACAATTTTAAATTTAGATCGCATGCAAGCAGTAAGTAGCGAAAAGGGACTGAAAAAGCAGTTATTTAAAATATGCTTGAAAATTATGGAGGCTTAGGAAAATAGAGCAAAATCGATTAAAATATTGAATTCATAGACATCGGTTTTAAGCATAATTAGTTAAAGTTCAAGTTCTCAAACAGATTGATTAAGTAGTTGCGAGTACAAAAATTTGCTATCACCCGACTGTCCGGATTCGAACCCATGACTTTTCCGATAACAGTCAAAAGCTATACGAGCGTTCCGCTCGGCCTTGAGAGAGGCGCGTTTATTTTATTTACTTTCTTTAGCCCTCACGGTTTTTTTAGATTTTTAACGACGGCTAATTTTGTATTTTCTCGAATGTTGATTTGCATTATGTAAATAGAATTATAGCAGATTTAAACCTATTGACTTTGGGTTTCCGTCAACTGCAAAGAGAAGTTTAAAATTTCGTCAGACGTCTATCGGATCTTTGGAGCTCATCAGGATCGGAAATTTTGTTTTTATTGATAATTTGCCATGAGGTTTAATTTTATGTCTGAAAAAATCAGTACATATTTTTTCTCTACCAAATTCAATCAAATGATTTAGAAAGCTCTGAAAACCAAATTAAATGTAAAGCATAAACGTCGCTGGTCTTGGATGAGGTACTGAAAATTCTCACAATGTAGCATTAATATTTCTTTTAATAATCTCATAAGCAGAATGAGATTATATCAAGTTTAAAAAAAACATTTTAAAATTCTCACAGAAGAATACTGAATTTGACAAGACCTGCAAGTAATCCTAAGGTGCAGTGTACCTTGAAATAACGTTTTAATCGTAGGTTCAGTATCTGCAAATTATTTCTTTAAATTTTTATAACAGTTCAGAAAAAGAAACGATAATAGCAATAAATTATGTTTTTCGACGGCAATAACAAGAGATAAATCAATTTCTTTAAAAATCACTTTTATTACCAAGTCATATTGTTCGAGAATAAATCTATCAAAATTTGGGAGAACAAAAATTAAATGGAATAATGCATATTTTGTCAAATTATATCATATGATAAGCATTTTGAAATACTACCGCGATAGTGCAAAAAATGAAATTTCATTATTTCATATACAAAATCGAAAACAATATTTTAAAATATTTCAAATTTGTAAATAATTAAATCAGATATGATGAAAAATTTTAAAAGCATTTTAAACTTACAATTCTCATCTCGTGGAATCCTGAATAATTGATATTTTGAGTAAATCATCGATTTATTCTTAACGTTTTTGTAATAATTCCACAATATAATAAATGAAAAATAATCAGGTATCCGGAATGTACACTATGCAAAAAAATTCTATTTATCCACACCAAAGAACAAAAATTGTGTCATTTAGGTTGGATTTCGTTGGAAAGGGGACGATTCGAAATAGTTAATTCCAATTGACATGAATGAGGGCGCTGCTGTCGTTTATCACAAGCGTGCATAAATCCTCTGTATGTCCTCCTCCATAGTTACACGTCTATAATAACACCTACCTTGAGTCGTCTTATCAATGATTCATTTTTGGTAAATATGGAGATATTGCGAAAAGTATTGTAACATGGACTTTTTATAACATATACGAAACAAAAGTTAATAACGCTTATTTTCATTTACCAGCCCAGAATTAAAACTCCAAGCCTTATATTAAAGAAAAAAGGATTCCTTTTATAGATGTTCGTCTAAAAAAGTTTTAAAAATGTTATATAGAAACCTTTTCAATATTAAAAGTGGTAGTACTTCTCTTACAAATTTTCAAATCTGATTTCCTAACTATTCATTCCAATTCCCGCTTGTGAAGATTCCTAAAAAAATGCTGCTTAAATCTCTTCCAAATATTTGTACAGAGCGTACAAACAATCTGTAGACATTTTAAGAAACCGTAAAATATAAGTCGATTTTAAAGTGGGGTATTTCATGATCATTATTTGGTTTTTTCTTGGCATAGAAATCAAATTTAGTACAAAAACTTCTCTTCAAGCGGCACTATGAAAAGCAATTACCCATAAGAAATGCAAATTACAATGTGATTAATAAACCTGCAGTACCCAACAATTCAATAGTTGCATTAAAAGCACTTTATCTGGGTCTGCTTCTTGCCCGAGGCTATATTATTTCTCACCTATCACTACAAGTCTAGAAAAGAGGCTGCCGCATTAGATTGTGAAAATGCTTCAGCTTTTGCAGGCAGAGTAAGGCTTCTGGGAAAAAATTTCCTTACCATCTTCTACCTTCAAGATAAGATTATAAGAGATAAGATTTAATTTAAAATCAAGATAAAATCAAGATTTAAGACTCTACGGTACTATGGCTTTCATTAAGGCAGTCGAAAACTATCGGGAGCATGTTTGTACTTGTCAAAGTAACATCGACTAAGACTAGGTGATAAAAGCAGAGAGGTTACCAGGTTGCTCAACACATGAAAGAAATTTTAGAATTTCTAGCTCAGGAATAAGGCGTAATTTCAAATACAGACACATATAAATTGATACGGAAAAATTTGGGTGTTACAAATATGGCATCTAAATCTGAAGATCTATGTTGAAAACTCAGAGCGATAGCCTCAAGTTCTATATGAAGTTTACTCTAATTCAGATTATTTGAATTTGAAATTGACCAAACGTGTCAAAGCAACATCGACGAAGACTAGGTGATAAAGCAGAAAGGCTACTAGGTTGTGCAACACGTGCCAGAAGATTTAGAATTTCTTATGCCGAAATAAGGCGCAATTTTAGATACAAAGATATGAAATTTGACGAGGGAAAATTTTTGTATGTTACAGATGTCGCTTCTAAATCTGAAGATGTACGTTGAAAACTCTAGAGAGATAGCCACAATTTCTATATGAAGGTGACTCTATTTCAGATGTTTTGGAATTAGAAATTTACAATTCCATAAATCTGGTAAGGAGAGGATCTCAGAAGAAGATACTTGTAAAGAGGGTCAGTACAACGAACGAAAGAAGATTCACTATTGTTTTCTAGAGAAAGGAATTAGACTTCTTAGCTTAAACCCAATGAAAAATACTGTGAAAATAAAAATCTGTTTTTTAATGCAGGTGTTTTTTATTTTAAAACTATGTCGGACATAATAGGAGATTAAGCCTCGTACACTTACTGGAGACATCAATCAAGAAGAGAAAGAGGGAGGGGAAAGAACCATTGTTAAAAAGATAAGATAGCTCCTCATCGTTTAACGACCCTATTGAAAAAGTGGAAGGAAATAAGCATACGAATTTTTTCGGGCGCTCAGCCGTCGTCTGGCAATTTTAATGACGGGCCGTCTTGGCCGTTACTGCCCTCAGAGAGGGAAGACAATGATTAATCCGATGATAGTTTTGAAGAATCACGTCATCAGAAAAATATGTTGTTGTTTTGAAATGACAAGTTCAAGTATGGCATTTGATTGTTTGTATTTCTCGATTGTTGTAAGCAGATATCCTGAATTTTTGGCTTCATTGTATGAAATTCTTTGCATTTAGAAAGGATTTGTATTGAACACAATGTTGTCAAGAAATACAAGATGAAAACACTTTTGATTTCCCTAGTGCTAAACTACGTTACCAATTACAATTACCGGAGTCTTGTAAAATAAAATGTGTGTCGATTCACTAAGACCATTCATAAATGAAAATGAAGAAGTGATAGCAGAAATATTACATACTTATAAGGAAAGGCAGAAATAAAGCGCAAAGAAATAAAAAAATGGCAGAAATCACAATAATTTTATTTTGTCTCATCAACCAATTAATTTTATCACAAATGTTAATATTTCGTGAAGGCAGTTAATGATATTTTTTATTTGATTATTTTCTCTCATAAAATAAAACTGACGATTTAAAACTCGGTTTTACAAAAAACTCTTCAAAAAGAAGGTGCAATTGAAAGCTAAAATAAAACAAAATGTCAATAAACAAATTTATTGTCTGTAGCATTCGCTACAGCTTAGTAACAGCCAAAGAGGCACGGAAAACTGTTACTCCTAAATTAATTGACCTTTTAATATATCTGGCAAAATGCAGAAAATAAATCCTTTGAACGATTCAAATATAGACTTCTATACGATGCACATTTTAAAATATCGCATTAATTTCACAACAGAAACAAATCTTATACATTTTATGCACATAAGAGCTGGTTTCGCAGCAAAATGGCATTTGATTTGTGATCTACAGTTTGAAACGAGCAGTAACAACCTCGCCATTTTCCAACCACGCCTCTTCATTTTCGTCATACAAACTAATTGCGATCAACTAAACTAGTATTCATCTCACCAGCCTTCATATTAAAAAACCCTTTGAAGACAAAGTCGATACTAATAAAATTTAGAAATTATTTCCTAACATAAAAGTTATCTTTTTTAAGCTGTCCAAAAGTTGTAAATGCTCAAGAGGCAAGATAAATGAAAAATTTCCGGCATGGAAATCATAACATCACTTGCTATCAAAGGAGGCATACATTTCTGAAATATTAACTGTAAGACGATCATATTTAATGCAGTTTTTATTCCAGACAATGAGATTGCTTCCATTAAGCTAACATATAGCGCTACATCCTAAAATTGATAATAAAATAACCGGATGTTGTTGTTTTCCCTGGGTCTTTCAAATCTCAACTGCTTCAATTCTAATTTTCATTTACTAGCCCAGGCACAGAAGTCCAAGCTTTAAATTAAACAAAATGGTTTGCATAAGAGGAACGCTGTAGTTGAATGATTTAAAAATAAAAAAATCAACAATTTTACAATAAAGGTAAAACTTTTCCAGATACGTCAATCCCCACCCTAAATATTAATTTTTCCCAATCTCCTTTAATGTACGGTCGCGAGAGAAAAAGGAGAAACCCGGCATTATTTGCCGTCGTTCATCACATATTAAATCAGAAGGTATCAATTTTCAGCGAATTGCAATTGAATAGCAACACTTATAAATTCAAGCAGTAATCGAAGCTGATGACCATTTGATAAGCCTATGCAAAATTTAAGCACGTTCGTACGAGTAGTTTTGAAGTTACATGACATTTTCTATTTTCGCTATAAAACGAGGCAATTAAGGAGGCACCATAAATGAGGGTCCCTCTTCGATAGCAAGGCAAGTGAAAACTTGGAGTTTTCAGCTACAAATATTTAAATTTTCTTTCAACATTTTAATTTAGAATGTAACTTCTTTGAATATATTGAGATTAAGAAGAGTTTTCTAGCATCTTTCTTTGCTTATGATCCTAAAATTTATATTTCCTTGTGCTGAATAATACATTACATACAGCTTAAAATTGTACACTTACCTCATTATTGCATATCCTATGGTTTTAGGTGAAAGAAAAAGTACATTTGGAACATATAATGACATTTTTTACAACTTTTATGTAGTGTAACACAAGAGTTTACAAAATATGAAATCACCTTAGCGTTTCTTTTAATTTACTAATACTTCCCTCAGTCATGTTTAAATCTCCAAATTCGATTCATCCGTTTCAGACTTTGCCGCATGGAGCTCATATCCCAATACACCATCAGGATTCAGCGAATTCTTTTAAAACTGCTGATTTTCAAGAGTAACAAAATATAGCAGAGCTTCAATATTCTTCTTCAATGAATCCTTGATATTCAGTTTTTCTAGTTTCTTGAGTGATGACAGATTGGTATCCAGTTTTGGTGCCTGCGCCGGATAGGCATTTTCTTCTGTGCCATTGTATATTTC
Organism: Araneus ventricosus; assembly: GCA_013235015.1. NCBI lineage: Eukaryota > Metazoa > Arthropoda > Arachnida > Araneae > Araneidae > Araneus > Araneus ventricosus. The sequence goes on from BGPR01009111.1 coordinate 6,438, forward strand.
TTTGTGTAATCGAACTCCAAAATGACAGACCGATCTGATTTTAACATCTCCTCTTTCGTCTCATTTTGTTTCTTGACTTTCCGTTAGTGTAGAGGGACTTCTATAGTCTCGACATGTTTCAGTTTGCTTTCGAAACAAACATCAAACATCTAATTATGTGATAGAATAAACCTGAAATATGCGCACTGGTTGAAATACTTTTCATACGTCTTCTGGGCAATTTGAATGTTTATGTCTCCTGTTATGACAGCATAGAAATGTAGAAAGAGATGAGTGATCGTACATCTTTCGCAGATTTAGCTCTGGGTTCGTAAAGTACTTCAGTTTAGTATCCTTCTAGCAATACTGTCTTTCCTTGTGGAGAATGGACATACAATGAGCGTAGATAACCTCTTTTACAGAATCCGTCAGTTTCATTCTGTGGTTGCCCTGCTTTCCTCTACCTTCCCCAAATCTGTTAACTTCTTTCATCTTCTCTTGAATTCGTTCAACCCTTCCCTTATCAATATTAAAGATTGCACAGAATAAAGGTTTGCGCACAATCATTTTCTTTCCCTTGTCCTTAATTTGCTCCCAAATGCAGCTTTTGTGTGAGGTGGCATTTCGTACACTGGCCTTCGGGTCTTTACGCACCATCAGTTCAGAAAGTCCAATGTTCTGCTTCTGTTCTCTCCTGTAGACCAAAAGGATGCCCTCTCAGTTCTTTGCACGTTGAATGGCACACGCTCATAGCATTTTTTCTTGCATCATTTCTCGACGGAGACAGGAAAGTCTCTCTTTTCTTGAACCGTCAGACCACTCTTTGCAATGTATTTTCTCCCTGCAATGAAGAAAATCAGATAGTAATTTTTATATGTAATCTTCGAATATAGCGTACATATTCAGTTAGTGATAGAATTTATGTTGTAAATGCTTTGTGATATATTATTTGGATATCATGCATTATAAATATCCCTAGCAAGACGGATTATTCTACATTCCGAAAAATTAAACATGTAAACCAAAAAATATATATTTTAGTATGTAGTGGAAAATGCTGTCACCCGATGTTTCGTATTTTTCATGATTGAATGATATTTTTAGCAAAGGCAAATGATTTTTGAAATTTCAAAATATAGAAATATTGTTTATTGAATAACTGGAAAATAATTCAATAATAATAATAAAATAATTATTGAATATTTTACTTGACGTATTAAGTTAAATCCCAGGTTAAAGGTAATCATAATGCAGTGATAAAATAGCATCAAACTTACCGCATTTCGCCTGGATTTTGCAACATTTCTTTGGCACAGTTCACGATATTCCTTCCGCTTGTGTCGTTACTCATCGGCTGCTTCGATTTTGTCCATTTCGAAAATAAAGCGTGAATTGTCTCTAAAACACTGCTTTCAATTTAAGATAATAATATTGCGAAACAAAGTTACAAACACGTGGCGTTCTCGTATCTATATGTGCTTTCTAAAAGGGCGTCAGACAGTAGCGCCACCTGTTAACAAAATCGAGAAACTGAGGCACGTTAGAATTGTAAAATGTTTTTACGCTTCCGAATAAGAAATTAAGAACGAGGAATAGCAAGGTATGCCAACAAGACTTCTTTTTACATGGTTTATCAGGAATCGAGGTGACTGTACTTGCCTTGTTATTACAGAGAGCCTCTGAATTTTAAACCATGTGGTTATGTTGGCGTTAGCAAGTCTATTTAGATGAAATTTTTTAATGAAAGTGCAGTCAAAAACATAGTGGTTTAGACCACATTGTCAACCGCATTTGCAATTTTGTGTGCTGGCCAATTTGAAACGATATAATTATGATACAAATGGGCCATAACCTGTTAAAAGATGTGCTTCATATTTGTTTGTGATAATTAAATTAAGGTCAACAGACGCAATAAAAACCTTTACTCGGGATGCTGTTTCAGATTCCATCCAATAGTTTTGCCAGCTGCTTAATATAAATTCTATAATTTTATATTTTAAGAAAGAGTAAGGTGAAGAGGCATTGATTTTTCCCAGAAAATGTAGCAGTTTTTGCAATTTGATCATCAACTTCATTGCCTGGGATCCCAGAATGGGCTTTGACCCAGAATAAGCAAACTTTCGCTCTCGCATTAATTATGAACTCTTTAATATTTAACTAAAAACTGGAACTGACGTTAAAATTTTTTAACGACATGATTGACGAGAGACTGTCAGTGAAATTTTTTATTTTCGATCCTTGTTCCAAGGCACAGCCTGCGGGAAAATTGATTGCCGCAAACTCGGCTAGGGAAACAGAGCTATTTGGATTTAAATTTTATCAATATGTTTTGAAAAGTTTTTGATTTCTGAAAATGCCCACCGAGAACTCTGTGTTGTCGGTGGAATCATTGGAGAAACAAGCTTAGAAGATTAAATTTACGTGCAACTGAATCCTTAAAACAGGTACCATCTTCAAACCGAACCATTAAAACGGCTACCATCTGGACCCGGAATCAAATGATAAATAATTCTTACAAATACATCGTTTTTAAAGACCCCAAGGAACATTGATGCCAAATTCGAAGATAATCGATCGGTCATGACTGCGTAACAAACAAATTTAAAGGCAAACAGACGAAACTTTGAACAGTCGAATCAAAAAAGAACCTCCCTTCGATCAGTCAATTAATTGTGAGTCTACAATAAAAGAACCTCAAAAAACCCCTCTCCACACGCAATCTCTGTTTTAATAAATATACAAAAAATTACAATTAAATGTCTGCTTTTGTCAGTATCAACAAAATTACAATTAAATGTTTGCTTGCACTGTATTATCAAAATTACAATTAAATGTCTCGTGTTTACCAAAACGATTCAAATGTCCTAATGGTGCTAAACTTGCCATTTAATGAATATAGCAGTGAAGTCATTAAAAAAGCCACCATGTTGTAACTGATTTAAAAAAATAAAAAAATTCCTACATATGCGTCGTTTTCCTGATCTAAAGGAGCCTTGTGGAAAAGTCGAAACAAATCGAGCAAAGCGATTGGTTTTGACTGCGTAACAAATTTACAGACAGACGAAAAACGAAACGGCCGATTTGGAACAGAAAACTCTTCGCTCTGTCTATTAGGAAGCAAAATAATATCGTGAACAGAAAAAAGGTTTTATGTGAGATGCTCCAGCAAATCTGAATGTCTTCTACTTTAGTGAAGATCTTTTGTTTATCTTCAAAAAAAGTATAAAATCTAGTGAATTTATCGTTTCTACTTTTTCATATACGAAGTATACAAAGAGAAAATATCGTTAATTTCAAAAACTTCGTTAGTGAGATTTAATTTTATTAGAAACAGGATTTAAACAGCCTGGAATCCGAAAAGGAGGCTCTGGGAATAATGTCTGTTTGCTAACAATGTAGTGGAAAGTAAACATGTCGCACCTGCTTCTCCGGGTGACGTTGGTCTTATGTCTATACTTAGAAAATGCATGTGTGTGTCTGCGTGCGATGTCCAGATTATTTTTTGCACTTACAGCTATGAAATTTGGCACACAGGTAGTCGTAATGGTGACTCATTTCGCCCGAATTTTAAAATTTAATCTAGAAATGTTTTTTTTAATGTTTTGTGTTATTTTTGGTAGTTTTTTGCGCTAATTTCGAAATGAAATAGTTTTTAATAATCGTAGGTAGAAAAATAAATACACAATCAGAAAAAAGAGACAATTTTCTTTCAAATCAAATTTTGAATATCTAACGGAATTTACTGAATTTTGAAATTTTTTCAAATAGTCGGTTTTGCAACAAAAAATCATATTTCATACTAACTTTTCTTCATTCGACGTTCTAATTTCTTCATCTCTTAGAAATTTTTTGTGGTAAAATTTAGAATATTTTTCTTTAATTTAAATCAAGAACGTTTAAAATATCTTTTTCCTTTCATTTTTAATAATTTATTTCTTAAAGGGTGAAAAAAATTTCGAATGAAGAACCGCTTCAAAAAGGCCATTTCTACTTGGCTACATCTATAGCGTTTCGCTCAAGATCACGTTCTAAAAATAGAAGGACTTCTAACAATGTCTGAAGATATGCCAGAATCGAAAACTTGGCTGACACGTGATGAATTGAAAACATCTGAGGAACTCTATTTGTGTATATCAAATTATTACTTTGACGTTTTGGACTCTATATTCCGCATTTATGACCATCCACTCCAAATGGATCTCTCGGATATCCAGAAAAGTTGAATATCCGAACTTCAGAGCCCACAGCTCCAATTCTCCTCGGTTTCTCGCATTTGCGACGGTTTCTGGCGTTGAGCGATGAAATTGCAGTGGAGTGGAGCGTTCGTGAATTTTGGTTTGCATTTAATATTTCAGAAATCGATGCCTTTTTTTGACAGAAACTGATGTTATACTATCCATATATTCGAAATGTTTTCTCTTTTCTTCTAATTGTAAACTTAAAGAGAATAAACCAAAACGAAATTAATTACTTAACCAGTTGGAATTTAATCTTAGGCGGAAGATAACACTAAACAATAAATAACATGAGGTTTCGGACGTAGAGAATCGCAGAATACAAGCACTCCGTCAAAGAAATCTTTCATCACAATTAAAAATATTTCATTATGCTGGAAATTAAATATTTAGATTAGATTAAACATTTAGGAATAACATAAGCAAATCAAGTCCATTTTCTTAAAATCTGGTGAAATTAATACCGATAGTAAAAATTGCAGATACGCTGTGACAGATTTGATGGGAAGCCGCTAGTAGCACGCAACTTCGCAACGCCCTCTGACAGAAAACTTGGTAGTTTACCAATGTAAACCCCACAGTTATGAAACGACTTCGTATGCATCCTTTTCATATTTAATTCTTGCTGTGAGATTTTAAAATGTTCTTCATATGGAAGTTCATACATCTATCGTTCAGAATTTTTAAATTTCTACATTTTACCAGATTTAATTAAAGCCGGATTTATCGCGAAACAAACATATTTATAGTTTTCTCATATCTCTTTCCACTATTAAGATTTAACAAATATTATTATACATTTTAAATATGTTTTATTGAGATTAAATGTCATAAAATTCTCTAATATTTATTTCGAAATAAGTAGAATAATTCATATTCTATTTTAATTTAGAAATACTACTCAAAATAATTAATTATATATTCTGATTGAAATTTCTAATTATTTCATATAAATATCTCTAAATATATCTTTCATATAAATATCTCTCATATAAATAATCTTTATTTATGTCATAGTCATTTTGAGATACATAAGATGTCATTGAACTACTAGAATAACCACACTATTTGCATACAAAAAGTAAAGATGTAGCAAGCCCCCTTCGACTATTCATTTTTTCTAGAACATCAAAGCAATCAGTGTTGTTGCAATATTTACATTTTGAAACTGTATTCAAAATTCTTTTTATAGCCTTTAAGTCTACAATGATATTAGTACTCTCCTCACTGCAAAACGTTTATCGTTTTCATCCACATGGTTCGCTGAAAACAAATCACTGCTATTCAACTTTCTTTTTGAAGCACTTGCATTCAACAGTTCCTTATCAGCAGATTTCTCTTTCTGATTCATGTCAGTAAATTGATTACGCTGGCATTTTCTCTTACCGAATTGTTTATGCCTGGGCATACTTTAAGATTACGTTATTTGAGAAATAAAAGAAGAAAATATAAGCTCAGATTGATAAAACGAAAAACGAAATCACAATTGCGAAATTCAAAACTTCAATTCAATTAAAGTTCACACATCTTGTAAAGTACGATGATAGTTTGTTGAGTTGTTTGTATCCTTTCATGAAATATCAAAATTATAAAAAAAATTTTAAAAAATGTATGTAAATTAAAAGTGTTTCCAAGCGTTTCTCTGAAATTATGTCCCTCTAAAAAGGGCGTGGCACCTTTGTTCACATTTGAATGAATTTTGAAATTTTAATTTAGCGCCTTTCGGCATCTTGGACCTATTCATATTATATATTCCTGGAATCAGCAAAAAAAATCCTCTATTTTTTTGAGACTGAAATTTAAAAAATCGATTTTTTGAAGTTGTATAACGTCCCAGTTCCCTTAATATTTGCTGTCAAAGAACTTTTTCACATATGATTCGCAATAATATAGGTTTTAAAAGACGGTTTGGGAAAAAAATTAAATAGAAAATTTTTTATAATTAAAACGCATAAAAATAAACTAAATCAATGATTGTTCCTGATAAAAATTAATCAAATCTGTGAATTGTCTTCTTTAAAACTTTTCATTTATTGTTCTTCTAGAATTCTGTTAATAAATTCTGTTAACATTTCTCCGTATGTATTCTTGCTATTTAACAATAAAAAACTATTATTGCAAACTGTGTGTAATTATTCATCTTGACAAATTTATTAAAGATTGAAGGAATTAATTGAAACACAAATAAAATTTGTGTCACTAAAAAGCTGATTTTTTAAACTTTAAAATTGAGTAAAAGTATTTTTTGTGACTTCATATATTGGAAAGATATCGCCGAAAAATGGCAAAATCTTGCTTATCTTTTATTTTTTTGTTCTTAAAAATTAAAGATTAAGTAGTTCAAAGTCACACTGTTTCCTAGCAACGAATTAACTATTAATTTGCTAATTTCAAAATGGTCTGCATCTATTCAATTGTTTGTTAATTAAATTTTAAAACTTAATAAAATCTAAAGGAAAATACGCACAAAGTTGGTATCATTGAAAAGGTAGAAATTTTGATCTTTAAGATAATATAAATATTATCTCGTTGGGAATAAATTTTTCCGAAGTTTCTGCGGGAAATAGCAAAATTTCGGTCAATTATTAATTAACTGGATGTTCAATTAACTTTTGCTCTTTGAAATGTTGACAGTAATCTTCCTCTTGTCTTAAATAATAAGTTTTCAAAGTTTGGTTGAAATCGGTCAAGTGGTTTAGGAGGATATTTGGAACATACATACAATGACTTTTATTCATATTATATTTTCCACGCTTTTATTAAAAAGATAAAAGAAAATTTAAATACTTGCAAATAGGAAAAAAATTAGTTTTTATTTGCATTTTAATAAAGGCACGTTTAAAAGTTCATATGTACTTTTTTCATATTTGATCAAGCAAGTTTAGAAAATTCAAACCCTGTCATGTGAACCAATAACAATTAATTGTTAATGATCGCAGTGAACATGAGAGAGTTCCCTGGTTTCACGAAAGTTTATGCCAATTTTAGCAATTCTTGAAGTCAATTTTTGAAGAATATTAAAATTGTAGTGAAACGTCCAAATATTTAACTCGATGATAAAGTTTTTGGTCACCATCAACAAGCAATGCTAAGCAATCCTGATATATCTCTTGTTTTCAGAAATAACGTTAATCCTCTTCCTCAAAAGTTTATTCCCACAAAAGTGACCAGCCAAATTCTAATTACCAGTGAAAACCACAAAACGACCTTGAGAAGCAGCTGACCCTCTTCGCCTATTATGAGCGAGGGGGAAAGCACAAGCGATATTCTACGTCGGAGCAGGTTTTAGGGTAATAACCGGTGAGCTTTTTTCTACGTCGGAAATTCTTTTAAAGTAAGTATCGAAGAAAGACTCTCTGCCACGGAGACGGTTTTAGAATAGTTATCGGAGAGCGACTTTCTACGTTCCAGCCAGTCGGAGGGTTAAGATGCTTTTCCTATGGAATAGTCTGTTAAAATATGCATTATTTCCTTAAAGTTTTTATTTTCCCGAATTATGATGGATTGATTTCTGAGTAATATGACTTGAATATAAAAATAATTTCAAAGATATTAATATAACTTTCCATAATACTGCCAAAAAATCATAACATAACGTTATTATTATTACTTAATTTGAACTGATACATATTTTAAGAAGAACTTTTTTCAAAAATTTAAATTCAGGGTACACTTAAAGGGAAAAATTCTGGAACGAGTTCATCATATTTTCCATATTATATTAATTCACCATATTATATTAATAAAAAATATATTGTAATATTAATAGTGTTTTCTGTTGGGTATTTGCACTGACTAAAACTAAATAAAGCGGAAATAAAGGTTATTTATTTATAAAGCACGTATAATCGTACCGAAAAATGATAAGTACCTTAGCATATCATTTACCCTTTTCCAAAACATTTTTCTTAGAAATTTCTAAAGAATGAATTGATTTCAGTAACAATTCATTTTTTTGATGTTCTGATAACACTTCATGCAATAAAGGTCAAAATTATTTTCGGTAATTAGCATGTACTTAAAGTTTCAACATGTAATTTGGTTTTATTAATGCTCCGTTCTGTTGCTCATTAAACTAAAAACATGTTCGGTAGTTCATTAGGTCCTGGAAAACACAGGAATTATTTTCTATTTTATGAATACTATTATAGGAAACATTTTCATTGATAGCTGTAAAGATTTCATTCCTTATAGTAGATAACGGTACAGAATTGTATCTACAGTGAACAATTTTTTCATCCGTAAAGTCTCGCAGAGCAGAGGATGTCTCATCAAATAGTTCGTCTTCAACCAAATTCATTTCGGGAAAATTATGAAGAATCTAATCAGTGGAAACTGCGATGGATGGGTACTGTGGTGCAAACTGGAGATTGGGTATTTAAAAAATTCATTTACACTTTTCCTCTACTATAATTTTATGTTATATGATTTGAAAATATACTTTCCATTTTAAAAATCTTAATGTAATTAATAGTTCTCCCTGCTTTTGCAGCTAGGAAGGTTATAGAGAATTTTTGGATAACAACACAGGCCTTATTATTACGGAAAATTTAAAAATTGTACAATCTGTTTTCCTATGTGAAATTATGGAAAAGGGTACGAAATTTAGACTTAGAAAATAAAGTTGGATTTAAGAGTATTGTTTGCTCCATTAGTCGAGATTTAGATTTATTTGTTGCAAAATTTGCGAGAAAATATCATTGCACATTTGAGGGATTCGTTAAATGGAAGCAGTGTATTTTAATTCGCATCAGAAAAAAATTTAAAAAGAACAGCTTTAATTTTCATAAAAGGTTTTTTTATGTGAATCTCAGATTTAAGTTTTTCATATAGCACAGTTCATTCTTTTACGTGCACAATTAAACATAGCACACAGTGGTGTAATGTGTTAATATTTTTGCATGAGAGCAAAGTTAAGACACTAAAGCGTTGGATCTTTGCAAATCATTACTGGCCGTTTTATTCGTGAGGTTTGTAACTATCTTGTATTCGTCTTTCTACATTCATTCGGTCAAATTTAGAAATTATTTGGTAAAAGTGTCAACACTGACAACAAAAATAACACAAAAGATAAATTCGAAAAGTTAATTGTATCTTTTTCTCTTTCCTGTCTGTAGGAACCACTCGAGTGTTATCATATTCATTAAGCCATTTGCTCTGTCGCTTTTCTAATATTCTTCTTCTACGTGATATTTTCAAAGCAAATGCAACAAATAACCATATTAAATAATGGACATATATCATGTGATTTTGGCCTCTCTTGGAGTATTACACATCTTTACATCATTTCCAATGAAATTAAAAAATAATAAAATCATAATTGTTGGCTTCTCGATTCACATTCATAAGACTTCTTTTAAAACAAAACAACATTTATTAAGCACAACCATTACACTTCGTAACTGCATACAACGTAACTTCGTTCATAATCGTCTCTCTCTCTCTGACTATTACTAAAAATCAAATTGAAAGTAGCACGCATCTTACTGTTGCCACTTACCTGATATCATACATTGATATACAATAATTATGTTGCAGTCATGCTTTTGTCAGGCATAATATGAAATACGCTTACATAATGATAAATGAAGAATTTCGATTTCTAGAGTTAGTCATCCGAGATGCTGGAATCACTAAAAATTGGTTTATAAAAGAAGGGATTTTTATCCAAAGTTTGAGTCTATATTATTAATACAATTTAACAGAGAAAAATACACCAATTAGTAACCAAAAGAATATTGATATTAAAACTAAAAATTAACATCTGTTATGAGCCAAGTAAGTTTTTGAAGAAAAGTGCATGTTTTGCTTACAAGAATACCAATCACCTTATTGTAAAACTAAGTGAGCATGTTCATGATAATAACAAAAAGATTCTTTTAGAAATATTCTTTCATAAATCCAAGCATTTTTTAATTTCACGAATACATATGGGTTCAGGTCTCATATTCGGAAATTTTAATCAAACAATTAGTCTGTTTCTAATATTTCACTGTTATGCATTATTATATTGTGAAATTAACAACATAAAAAGTAGGATGTGTTTCAATAGATAAAGGGGCGGAAGTGTAATTTAGTGTAATTGTTTTTTCTTATGTGCTTTATATATAATTTACATTATGTCTAACGATTTTATTCACGATATCTAATTTATACGAAAGAATTTCTTTTCAGTGGAAATAAAATTTTTCATCATGATTCTAATTCTTATAGCCCTTTGATGATTTTCTGGTTTTTAGACTCATCAATTTGTGTTATACAAATGGCAATCAGCTGGTGATCGAATTTAAAATGAATTATTGCTTATTTGGCAATAATAGTTATTTCTTGAAAATATTTTCAGTTTCCAGATGCTTTCGTCTGGAATGAAATCTTTCGAAAACAAATTATTTGAATAAAAAAATTGAAATATGAAATTAAAATTGTAATTTGATTTCCTGAATTATGCGATAAAAAATATTCTTCACCAATAGGTTTAGGTTTATCTTTGGTTTCTGTAGAAATATCATTGATGAAGAGCATCTGAATCCACGTATACACTTGCGAGCAGAACGGTTCGCAGCTGTGGACGTTGATTTTTTTCGCCTTGAATTGTTTCCGGCGAACACAAGGGAATTCGCAGTTCAAATTGGGACGTGTTCAAGTGTAGTTTACTCGAAACTCCCTTGAACTTAAAAGGTCAAATCTGCAAACCAAGGTGTATTTTATTTTCTGCCTTCCATCATTTTTTTCAAATTATGGAGAGATCAGAAGAAAATTTACTTAAACTTATAGAAATTTACAAAACCATATTTTTGTCTGGGACCCGAAATATATTTTCACATAATGATGTAAGAAACATTCACAAGAAGATGACTGGAAGAAAATGTGTTGAAATGAAAGTTACAGCTTCCGAATGTTAATATCTTATGAAAATTTGTAATTGGAAAGCAAAGCTAAGATACGTTTTTATTTTACTTCTGAAGTTTCTATTTTGCTTATTAACTGAAAATTATATGCAATTTCCAACTCTCTCGGTTTTCATAATTTTTGCAGTACAAAATCAATTTTTTTTGGAGAAAATTTCTGTTCGATGGAACGTTTCATCTTATCAGATATTTATCGATTTTAAAATGCAGATCATTATTTTTAAGTTGGCATTTAATTTAAAATGCGCAATAAATTAAAAATTTACTACCGACATTTTACAGATAACAAAGAAGTTCATTATTTAAATATGGATGCTACACCTTTTATATTTATAAAACAAAATGTCAAATATATTCCGGTATTTTCATGGCATATTAATAATTTTTTTTCTTAAGGTATTTTTTCATGAAACATTTATTTATGACATCAAGATATGACTATAGGAAATTTTAATGTTAGTGCAATTTAACTTACTGTAAAACTAGAAAATGATTTTGACAATCCTGAATAGATTCTGAGTTTTACAGAACTAATTTTCCAGTCAAAGATACTGATTTGTTCTTAAAATATTCTCATGCTGCCTAGATAAAGATGTTGATGTAAAGAGATGATTTTGCATTTTATTCAATTTTTTTATTACAATTCACTTAAAACATCAAATATTTTCCCTTACTTTGATAATATTTAATAGCAAGAATCTTTCCTAACCAAAATATTAAAATATCAATATTTGACAAGCCCGCTCCTGAAAACAAAAACATTTGACAATGTTACAAAACTCTATTCTGATATCTAAAATTGAAATAAAAAAAATAATAATTAAATATTTGCATTAGCATGTCTAATTTAACATAGAATCTGTATTATTCTGCTTATATTTTGGAAAAAAATACTATAATTAGGGAATTATTATACCATTTAATGTCAATAAAACATTTTAAGAATGCATAATATTCGCCGAAGTTTAGTATTATTATTTATTCAGTCGAAAATTGTTTCTCCGGAATCAAATCACCTTTCATTAAGTCAGGTTAAATGCAGAAATATAAAAATTTTGAACGGTTACTGATTAATTTGTATCTGATGTACATTTTAAGATCTCACAGCAACTGCACACGAAAAACTTATACGTTTTATGCATGCATACGAGTTTGTGAGATAATAGTAAGTGTACTAATCTAAATATTTTCTTTGACATAGTCTATGATAAAAATTAATCCACTTAATAGAAATGCTACGCCACATTAGAGTTATTCAATTTAAATATAGCATTTAAATTTACATATAAAAGGCATACAAAAAAGAAAATAAATTTTGCTAGGAGGAAGTAAAGTTTAAAATAAATAGGAAAAAAAGAGGTTCGCGCCACGATGCCATAAAAAGGCATTCTTTAGTTGAGGAAGAAGTATGGACAGACAGTTATGCAGTAAAATCTCTCTAAGCGGCCACCCCTGCTTAGCAGTCACTTTTGGTTAGAAGGAATTTTTGGTCAATAGACATAATGTAAAAATAAACCCCCTGATTGGCCGGTTTGATTGCTCATTCTTCTTCAATGAAATACATTACTTTCTTCTCTTCTTTACGTCCGGTACTTTTATTAAGCGAAAAGGGAGGAAAGAAAGAACAAAAAAATCCATACACTTATAAACAACACCGGAAATCATATCAAAATTAGTCATTCCTTATAGAATGTGAAGACAAAAGTGAACTTCGGCTTTCAGGCTCTCTTTTGGACACTGACAAAGAAGCTGCTGATATGGGTTGCAATTATTAGCAAATGAAATTTTCAGTTCAGCAGACTTTCCGAAATATAGATATTACTGTTCATTCCGCAAAAGCTATTGGCGGAATAATTAAAAATTAATTTTTTCTATTGGTATACTAAAAAAGATGAAATAGCTACTTCCTTAAAATTGAAAGTTCCAAACAAACCCCAATTGTACATTCTTTTCAGAAAAAAACCCGAATAAATTACTATTTATCAATGGATGGTTCTTAAAATTCGTTTCACAAAACAAACGAATTAGGACATATTTAAATACGTATTTTGCACTTTCGAACATGCAACCTCTTTAGAGCTGCCAATTTTCCTTCAAGCGAAGAGTAGCTGCCGCCGAGAGGTTTCGCAGTAATTATATGTTCACTTAAATCATGGCGACGCGCAACAACGTGTTCCTTCTCTTTGAGTATATTGCGATATAATTTGAAAGTAAATTGAAATGTCGTTCAAATTTGGAATTCAAATAAAAGTCCCCCAGAGTTTTCTTAAATAAATGCCTTATAAGTCCAATTAAAATAACATCAGTTTCTTTCCTCAACAAGATTAACAATTAATATCGCAATTCTTATGGAAACATAATTCACCTAAAATGATTTCTAATCACTGAGAAGTAATTTATTTAGCTACTATAAAAGAAGAGCTATATGCAGAAATGAAACAAATCTGAAATTTACAGAACTAAAGATTCACACCAGGGAAATGATTTATTCTTAAAATACTGTAAGTAACGTGGCTACATACATTTGTTACCAATCTGCTTTTCATTCAATTTGATTACAGATCACTTTTAATTTCCTTCCTACTTCGACCAAAAACCGCAAACAAGCGAGGCTTAGCTACTTTAATTACTACTAGGCCAGCTTAGAGTTTGCCAGCCTCCAACAAATTTTAGAATTGAGACAACAGAGAACAATCCCAGCAAAATTATTTTCTTATATTATAAATACTGCTAAGTTTTGAAATGGTGCGTGAGAGGACAAGTTTTTAGATGCAGCGTAATGAAAAATTACTAACGAGGATGGAACTATATGTTTGACGGAGAGCTTGGATTCTCCGATTTACTGCCTCCAAAACCTATTGATAGTTAGAGCGTATTTAGTCTAAAGTTTAATTCTAAAAGGTTAAGTAATTAAATTCGAATGTGTTTATTGTCTTTAAATTTAAATTTACAATAATAACAAGGAAGGAATAATTTCTAACTTGGAATGCATTCCCTCTTTTTTCAACAAAAGAAATAGGCATAGAATTTTAAAATATTAATTGCGCGACGAAAATTCACGAGCCCTCTATTCTACGCAGATTCGGTCGCTCCACGCCATAACAGTCCGTCACTGCCAAAAACTGATGAGAAATGGAGCGGTGAGCTAGGAAGTGTGAAAATTCAACTTGTCTGGATATCGAAGAGCTCTATTTGTACTGCCGGGCAATAAATACTGAAATGGGACTGGTGTAGATACGTGTTTTTGTATAGGGAAAGATGTCTCACGCTCTAGTAGAAGTCGGGGCAGGCGGGGGAGAAGTAGGTGTAGATGAGAATTGGAATAAATCTTAACACATAGGTTGGTGTTTTGAGCAGAGATTCGATATTATGTGCTATACATAAATAAAAAAATCAGTTCAAAATAAGAAAAAATGTAACAATAAGTTTCGATTTTTACAGTAATAGCGAAAGGCATATTAATACCTTTAAAATAATTTTTATAATCAAGTCTTATTACTTGAAAATAAATCTCTCAAAATTCGAGAAAATAAAAATCTTAAAAGAATAGTGCACATTTCGCCAGATTATTCTATATAAAAAGCATTTTAAACTGCTACTGCTATTGCACACAAAAATAAAAAGAAACTTAATTTTTTTAAAAATATATAACCGAAAATAAAATTATAAAATATCACAGATTTGTAATTGATTTAAGTCGCATTTGATAAAAGTTTTGAGAAAACATTTTAAACATGCAATTTTCATCTCGAGAAATCTTGAATAATAGGTATTTAGCAGAAATCATAAATTTATTCCTATTGTGCTCGTCATAATTCTTTAATATGTTGAATCAAATGTATATAAAATATTAGGAATATACAATAATAAACTTTCAATTTATCCATACCAAATGTGCAACAATACGTAATTTAGATTGGTTTTCGTTCGAAATGGTTGAAACGAAGTATTAATTCCAATTTCCACGAACAAGGGCGCTGCTATCGTTTATCACGTGCAAGCGTCAATTTTCTATATATCCTTCTCCTTAGTTATAATATGTCGAAAATAATACCTACGTTGACTTGTCTTAAAAGTGATACATTTTGTGAATCATGCCGAAATGGCGAAAATGGAATAGTTTGTTTAATGCTCGTAGCCATGAAGAGGGCTTAATTTCAAGTATTGATGCTAAAGTACTGTGCTGATTCAACTCCGGAAACTTGTTTTCTTCCGTGGGTTCAGTGGAGACCAGGGACAAGAGTAAACATTACTTTGCATTTCCATTGTTCTTCTTCCTGTCCATTTCATTGTCCTGATGAGTAATAATTGAATCCTAGAACTTTTAGCTTCTCATATTGTAAAAGTCACATATTCAAATTACATCTGTACTAAATTACTTTAACACTAACCTTCATCTACCAGCCAAGATGTAAAAATCTTAGCTTTATATTAAAGAAATAGCACTACTAGAGAGAATAAGCGTAAAAAAATGAAAGGTTTGAAATTTTAAATAGAAATTTCTGCAATATTAAAAGTGGTAATTTTTTTATACATATCCAACCCGAGATTTTATAAGAAAAGCGTCTACAATTTTAAAATTGGTAAAAAATTTTTAAATATTTTCACTTAGAACTTATTTTTTCTCGTCTGTAAATTATTTAAATACTTAATTTTTTGCAAATCTAAATACATTTTGAATAAAAAAAATTTCGAAACAGGAATCTTAAAATAAATAATCGGATTGTAAAGCAGAGTGCAGGAAACATTTCAAGCAGATTGGTGGGTTTATTTTCATGGCATCAAAAAATTAATACAAAACCCGCGTCAGACGGCATTAGACCAAATACACAATTCAGACGGAAATTATACAATTATTATAAACCTGTAATACCGATTAATTCAATTAAAGATTAGTACAGCTGTATTTCAAGTAGTTCGGCTTTTCCCTGAAGCAATGTTATTTATCGGTAGACGCATTATCATAATAAGAGGCCGTTGCTTTAGACGATGCACCTGCTTTATCTTTTTCAGTCACAACTTCGTCAGACCACGGTTTCAGGACTGAGAAATTCAGGTAAGACTTAAGAACATGTTGCGGTATCTCGCCAAACGAGTCGACATCACGGCAGCCATCCCAAAACTCGCCAAACAGCTGGTTCATTACAAAGACATGACCGACATATTAGACGAGAAAGCGCCTATAAGAAATTCAACTTTGTAGACCGCAGAATAGTTAGAATTCCATCGTCCAAAATTTGATTTTTATCGGCCCACCCTAATTATTATGATACAATTTTTCTGTTAAGAAATTCGAATTCCAGATACGTTTTCCTTTAAGATTATATTAACTTTAAGAGGTGATGCGTGCATTGAATATGCAATTAACTAAAACTTATTTCCCCATATAATCCCATTGAATCTGAAGATAACCCCAGTAAATGTGAAGATAAAGCAAACATGAAAGATCGTCCGCAGAATATATGCCGAGGAGATTTGAATGAGCTGCACACTTGGCGACAAACTCGAGCTGTTTGTATAGAGATTTTTACATATTTCTTACTTATTACTTGTGAAAAACGCGAAGCCAGAGAAGATTTCCCTCTCATATACATCTCTGCTTCTCACTGGCATGCTTATAAGTTCTCTTATTCTCTGAATTCTAATAATGAATGAATGTGTCCTTTTTTGTGTGCTTTCTCATCACTTGGGAACATTTTCATTCAAGAATAGGTTTGCATTTGAAAATTTCAAATTAATACGAGTTTTTGTGTAAAAAATAATAACATAAATAAGAATAACGTTTCAACTATCTCTTAATCTAAGACAAAGAAAAAGCGATTTATTCTCCAAACAAAATTGTGTTTGAAAAATATTTTAAATAAATATACAACTTAAATTCCTATATTGCGCTTTAGAAGAATGAAAGTTGATTTTAGGTTCTGAAATCTGAGCATTCATTGATATCTCCTAACTTTTGTATTCCTCATTATGACGATTGCAAACATATACTTTAGTAAGAAAGGAAGGAAGTCGCCATTCATCTTCTTCTGTACTTCGTTCTATATTTCTTCAATCATTCTTTCCACACCTTGGATTTGATTCTTCTTTTCTTCGTGGATTGCTCCCTTTTTTTCTTAGGGTCTTCTTGCCCTTGCTCCATTCTATTCTTGATTTATTCTTACCCTCGCTCCAATTTATTCTACATTTTTTCTTGCCCTTGCTGCAATCTCTTTTGTTCTTTCTTTAAGTCAACTAACAAAGCAATAAATTCGGCGTTCTCAGCCACTTTGCAAGGGATCTCTATTCCTCTTATACAACTGACCATCTTTCCGACTCCTGTCTTACGAAAATCATCCGATGGGTGTTCGGTAAATGTTGTCCAATAATATGGATAATAGAAAATGACGGTTTATTCCAAGAATAGTCAAGAAAATGTGAAGTAAAGGTAACAAAACTAAACAGAACGTGTATAAATTAATAAAAACAGCTGACAGCAATTCAAGAATTAAATAAAAGTAACAGCACTATGAAAAGCGCTCAGCGTTTAACAGTTGACTATAATGCATTGTCAAGAGAACAATAAGATATTAACCACTCGTTTTGCCTTCAATAGTATTTGTGGCTTTCCGACAGGGCATGACATCACAGACCAGAAAATTCATGATCCGTTTCCCCTGAGCGATAGCGCCATAATTCTTGAATTTTCTAGAAGTTTATTTTCCCTTCTTTCGAGTGTAATCAGCCTGCAAATCAGTAAGTCTCTTTGTAAAATTATCTTTCTGCCCACAAGATTAGCATTGCAGGGAAAACGGTTTCACAGATTAATAGATCTGTGCTAGAATATATTCAATAAATTTAATTGAATTTATTGAAATTTAATGAATCATATACAACAAATTAACTACTAGTTAGTTATAATTTAAGCAATAACGATTGAAACTGTTTGAGATTAATGATAAATTTTTTGAATTAATTCTTTGTTTTTGAGTGTTGAAATCACAAAAAACACATATTTCCTTAACGGATTCCTAGACCCGCCCTTGATCTATACTCCCCTTGCCCACCCGGTATGCGCGACTGCTTGAAGACGAATCGTTTGATGATGCATCTTTTATTCTGCTCTACGATACAAATAAATTTTCCCGTGGAGACACAATACTGTAACATATTTAACAAATAGAACGATATATTTACAACCATCACTGTAAATGATGTCTCATATATAAGAATATTAGTGGAATACTATCTGTGTTGGTCAGGAACTAACGCAGCAACCTAACTTCTTTTCAGTTTAATGACAAACATAATGACAACTTTTCAGTTTAATGTCAAACACTCCAACATTCAGTTTCATTTCCGCTTTATCTAGATTCATAAATGATTGGACAAACAAAAGACAATATAACTATTATGATGATTGTTTTTGTTAAATCTAAAAAGTTAGTGAACGCAATCCCAATTTTCACCCTATAAGTTTGTCCTAATTTTAAATTTTGAAAATTGCTTACCTTAAATTAACATAACAGTTTAAAATAAGTTAGCAATAAGTTAAGGGTTTCGACAGTAACAGCGAAAAATAAATTAATGACTTTTAAAATTATTTTTAATTCATATTACAAGGGGAATAAATCTTTCAAAATTTAGGGAAAACACACATTTTAAAGGTATTATTTTTCCATATTATATGCATCTTGAAATACTACTGCAGTGACAAAAAAAAATATCATTATTTAATATGCAAAACCGATAATTTTTTTAAAAAATATCACAAATTTGTATTTCATTTAAAACAAATTTGATAAAAAGTTCTGTAAAACATTTTAAACATATGGATCTTATCTGGTGGAATCTTTAATAATAGGTATTTTGCAGATATCATCGATTTATTCCTAACGTACTGGTCATAATCCTCTAATAAATAAAATCGAAATAAGGTATCCGGAATATATAATATGCCACAATGAAACAATCATTTATCCATGCAAAGATCCAACATGGCATCATTTAGGTTGATTTTCGGTGGAAATGAGGGAATCGAACTAGGTAATTCCAATTCCCACAAATAAGGGCGCTACTATCGTTCGCCATACGGAAGCGTGAACACTCTGTATTTGCTCCTTCTTACTTACATCAACAAAACAAAAATAATACCTACCTAGACTCATCTTTTTGACGATCATGCAAATATGGCGAATACTGAAGAAGTTGTTTTCATGGAGTTCATAGCCCTGAAGAGAGTTTAATTTCCAATTTTGTTGTTGTATTAGTCGCGTATTCAGCCCCTGTAACTTGCTTGCGTTCGTAGGCTATGAGCAGGCCGGTGGGATGGTAAACAGTACATCGCATATTCTCACTTACATTGCTGGTCTGCTATATCGGATACTACTAATACGCCAATCTTACGTGACGTACAACGAAATAGAAAGTTAGAAACGAGAGTAAAAACAAGACAAATAAAATGAATGTTGGGGATTTTTCGAGCTCATTTTACCGCTGGCCTTCGAGTAAGACTGCCGAAAATAGTTGGTGTTTTAAATGATATTTTCACAAAAATATTAGAGGAATTAAAAAGTGTGTTCCCTGGTAAATTGTTTCACTCGGAGTTTTGTAGTGTTATTTAGAAAAATAGTAGCATTGTTGGCGTCAAGCTGGTAATCCTTGGTGAGGGATAAAATATATTGACTTGACATATTCGGCGTTATTTCAAACATGAATTATCGTTTTAAAGTCCCTTTGAGAGTTTTCATTCATTTACATTTAATATGAATTATTTGGAAATGTAATATTTCCTTTCAAAAGTTTAGTATTTAATAGCAGTATTATTCATGCTTAAAGGCAATGGCAAAGATTCGAGATTGTTCGTAAAAATGTAAACAAAAGCTACTTTCATCATTTTTAAATACACAATTGTAATAGAATGATGAATATTTTACGAAGATTAGAGATAATTTTTCGTACATCTTGCAAACATGACGTATACACATCTGCGTTAAATATCTCTATTCTAACGTGAAATTAATTTTATATTTTCCAAAATATTATATCCAATACCGTTGAAGGGCCTTGATGTCTATGTTACTTTGTGCAGGCAATGGATCTGGAGGATCGTGGCTTCAGACTATTCCTCTGAAGATCCATCTTGTATGCGGATCTGGAGGGCGTTCTGCTATCTTTAGGGTTGTCATGATTACCAAGCATTCACACCGGGCGTTTAAGTACAAAATAAATGAAACATGAAAAGTGGGTAGGTAAAGGTTTATTTTAATCTGATAAAAAATCTGATATATTTTATTATAAAAATTATAAAAATCTGATACATTTTAAACAATCTAACAAACTGAACACGTGGAGAAATAAAAAGAAAAGATGCATAACTATTATTTTTTAGCCCAGTCATATTTTATGGTTGACTTTACTTTTTAAATTATATAATTTTCTTCTATGACATAATTTTAAAATGGAGCGCAAGTTATTTTAAAAATTATAACGACAAATCAGAATTGCTTCAGTTGTCTCCACTGACGATCTATTTCATTCTTCCATACGTTGATTTGACATTAGGAAAAACGTTCTGCTCACATTTGCATTATGGTCTCGAGAAAACGGGACAAATAATAATGAAGATCTGAATACAGAAATAAGGTGACAGTCCCGTATATGCTGGCCGTATGGCAACCCTAGCAATGGAGAGTTAAATTTCTCGTATTGGTTTCGAAATTGTAGAATAGAGGACAGTGTCAGATTTAGTCCTCTTTTCTGGTTATGGTTGAGAATAAGCCTGCGGCACAATGAATATGCTATAACGGCACATAATTTCCGTATTGGGGTGGAAATTTGTAGAATAGAGGGCAGCAGTGGCGGCTCGTGCTAAATAACCGTGGGGGTGCAGCAACAAAGTTCTACACTGCGTACTAATGATTTCTGCATATCTTAAATTAGGAACTAATTTCCATTAATTTAATACTTAGTTAATTAACTTATTAAATACTTACTTACTAGTAACTTAGTAAATTTGATATATTCTCAAATTCGGTGTTTAGTTTAGTTATATTTACGTCCCATTTTGAAATAACACGAGGGCTATTTTCGGACGGACCTCGTAATTTTGATCCGCGCTCAGATGGCGAGGACGACATTTGAGCTGACACCCCCTCTCCAAACTTCCACGCCACACCAACACTCATAGAAACAGATTTCGTTTTGAAATCTCATCCTACGTTTCATTCCTCTAGCTGCTTCAGTTTCTGAATTAAGATGTTCATAAACACACTGACAAACAGGCATAATTTTTATTTTTTTCAGCAGGAGAAAGAGGAGACCCCGGGAGCTATAGAACATGGCGATTCCTCAAAGCATAGACGTCGGACATCTTAACCATTGCATTGCTTTCTTTATGTATATTACCAATTCGAGAAAGAAAGAAAAAATGATTAATTTATGGTATTATACGTACCTATAAGTGAACTGCGGTGCTTTTCAATGAGACTGTACTTAATGCATCTCTTTGAGAATATATATTCACTCAAACTTCCTACATTTCATTCTGAGCTGCTAACACAGGCTCTAGAGCCGCTGTATTGGATATTCTTTAAAAATTAATGCTTCTTTAAGCTACCACCTAAGGCAGAGCTACTTTACGACCATAAATATATCGCACAGAATAATATTGGGGTTGCCTAAATTTTGCAATCCATTCTTTTCAGACTTATCCACGCATAGAAGTAAAATCAGTGGCAAATAATTACATTGAATGCAGAAAGTAAATCAATTATTGTTGAATTCGAATTTATGTACGATAATTTTTAAACAATTTTTTAAATTTATCATTAATTATTTCTTGATTTTCTTTTATTATGCATTTCCAAATTTGTTTATTTTCAAATTTAGTCCGTGAACCAATTTTCCGCAGTCAAAAAACAACCCTTAACGACACTCTTGAAAACGATTCCGTATCGCGCGGGATAGGGAATCGTTATTCCCTCTCTCTAGGGTGCTACTGAGATTACATTTCCCTTGTTAGTTAAATGCCTTACTGATAGAAAGAAGTTTTGAGATCACCTTGCGAACGCACCTGCTCTAGTAGAAGCAATTGCGACAAAGAAATTTTATAATTCCGGAAGGGGTAAAGGCTTTTGAGAAGACAGCGGATAGGGAAAATTCCTCTGAAGTAACCTTGGTTTTTATGCAGCTTTTCGGATGAGCTGAAAGCGTCAAAAGTTAATTTTATTGGTAGATTCGGATATTGCATGCAAAACTAAATAAATAAGTGATTAAATTTATGCAATGAAAAAAGCGGGGGGTGCTGCTGTTCCGCATCCCCTGGACGAAAGTGTCAGATTTAGTCCTCGTTTCCGATTACAGTTGACGATAAGCCTGGAGCACAGTAAATCTGCTATAATGGTACAAAATTTCGTATTTTGTTGGAACTTTGTGGAATAGACAGCATGTACATGCCAAGATACAATCGTCAGCTTGACGAATTTAGTCCAAAATTTGATGCAGATAAATTGTTCTCAAGATTAAACCATGTGCCGACATTCTTCCATCCAGCTGGTTGAGTTTCTGAGTTATCGTTTTCAGATGCAAACGGATGGACAGTCAGGCAGACTTTTTACCGACGGATTTCTTTTGAAATTTGATAAATATCTACAAATTTCTGTAAAGAACACTTATTAAACGTTATTCGTATGTGTTCTTTACAATGTGTTTGAGTCATTCAATGTGTTTTTGAGACATTGAGTTCACAGAAAGACAGACAGACAGAATTCCAAATTTTTTTTCGAACTCCGGCTGTTCTGAAAAGTAGATGTTCGTCAAAATCTCGAGAGCGAATTTTTTGACGATTACAGTATTTTCTCTTTGTGTAGTAGAGAGGGAGAAACTCTTTAACTTCATTAACGTGTTAAGAAATAGCTTCTATGAAATCAGTACCAGAAAAGCAGATGAATTCGAAGGTCTCTTGGAAGCATAATCTCTTCTTCGATGCGGTATATTTACAAGTTCGAGATCAGATGAGATCAACCACTGAGTGAGTGCAATCCGATACAGTCACCGGGAGCTGTCTGTGGGCAAACGAACCTCAAGAAGAAGTGTGTGGAGAGACTGTCATTACAATTTTTGTGTGACAGTGATGTCACGTGACATGTCTGTCTCTTTTAGTACAGCTTGTTTATAATTTCAGTTTGTCCATTTATAAACCACATTCTATGCTATGATTATACTGTGTTTTTAAAACGGCTAAATAATTTATAAAATCATTGAATTAAATTACTAACTAAAACCAAGACAAAAATATTACTAGCCGATGATTATTAAAAATATTACAATTTTTTATTTCATTTAAAACGCATTTGATAAAATTTTTGTAAAACATTTTAAACATATGGTTCTCATCTGGAGGAATCTTTAATAATAGGTATTTTGCAGATATCATCGATTTATTCCTAACGTACTTGTCATAATCCTCTAATAATGAAAATCGAAATAAGATATACAGAATAGACAATATGAAACAATAAAACAATCGTTTATCCATACCAAAGATCCAACGTTGCATCATTTTAGTTGATCTTCGTTGGAAATGGGGAAACCAAACTATTTTACTACAATTTCCACAAATAAGAGCGCTACTATCGTTCACCGTACGGAAGCGTGAATCCTCTGCATTTGCTCCTTCTTAGTTACATCAACAAAACAAAAATAATACCTACCTTGACTCGTCTTTTTGCCAAACATGCAGATATGGCGAATAGTGAACAAGTTGTTTTTATGGAGAGATGGCATTTATGGTTTTTATGGCATAATAGATTTGGCCCATTCGAAGTTTCAAAAAATTTACCTCTTACTGCCGGCGAAGTCTAAATCGGAGTAATCCTACGGTCCGTCAATAAAGATCTCTCTGCGCAAATAACAGATCCATCCGCTACGTGTCACTCCGAACCACTATTCAACCTACTTCTCCCCCGCCTTAAAAATTTGGACGCCCGTGTTCTCCCATTTCCTCTAGAGTCAGACAGCTTCGGCCCCCACGTATCATGACGGGCCGTATTTCAGCATTTATCGCCCGGCAGTCCAAATGGGTCTTTTAGATATCCAGACAAGTTGAATATCCCGCCTTCTGAGTACACTGCTCCAATTCTCATTGTTTCTCGCACTGACAACCGATTTTGGCGTCGTGAGACTGAATTTGCATAAAGTGGAGCGCTGGTGAATTCCAACTTTACAGTTAATAATTCAAAAATCTATTCACTTTTCATTGACAGCAATTGATGCTACGCTTTAGAGCAAGTACTTACTTAAATAGTTACAAATAAATCCTACTCGAGAAACGCACTTAAAAACATCAGATTTCGGAGGAAGAAGATCGCAGAATTCAAGCAGTCCGTTATGCGTATCATGTCTCGTCGGCAGATATTTTACAATACATCTTAAACATTTAGATCTTACGCACCATTTTAAAAATAATTAAATAGAAAATATAACGAAATTATTTCATTTAGAAGTGTTTGTTTCTTTCCGCTTCAGTGATTTTTTTTAAAGTCTGGCGAAATTAACACTGTCCTGGTGGTAATTTTTGTTCTGAAGTACACGTTGACTGGAATGAACCGCTGCCGTCTCGCACTATATCTGGTAGCCTACCCATCGAAATTAAAAACGAGCTAGTATGCGTTTTCGTTGTGCAGTTCCTGTGAGAGTTCGAAATGTCCGTCATGTAGAAGTTCATACTCCTTTATTGAATTTTATATTTCTTCATTTTACCAAATTTATTGAAAAGTGAGTTGCTTCAACAGCAGCAATTTTCCATAGCTAGTTAACTTTAGCGAATATTATGCATTGTTAATTTGTTTATTGAGATTATATCTTATAATAATTATCTTGATTATATTATTTTTTGCAAAATAAGAAGATTAACTATAATTCGATATCAATTTGGAAATAATTATATTTCTGCAAATAACTAATTATATTTTCTGATTTAAATTCTAAATATTATTATGGATTTATTTTAACATTTTCAGATTATTTTGAATTTGAGCAGTTTACTTCTGATATATTTTTTTATGTTTTGCTTAGGTAAGTTAATTGCTGTTATTTATGATCAAAGTAAGGAACACTATTTTAAGTTAAAAGTGAAGTGCATTCAAATTGAATAAAATAAAGATTTTATAAAAATGCCTGTGTTTTAAGGAAAAAATACTTATCTTCCTGTGGAACATCAGTTCTGAAAATTATAAATTATTTTCATTGTCAACAGTTTTTCAAAAATTTATTTACAGGTATTTTCTAGATTTACACTTTTAAATGAATTCCTTGTCATTGATTAGAAATAATTTTAGGTGAATTCTTTATTCTTAAGAATTACTCATGATAATTGCAAGATCTTTTGAAGAATAAAACAGTTGTTTTTAAATTGATTCCATAAGAGATTTATTTAAGAAAACGCAGGTCGACTAAATGAAACGCAAATATAAAAAGTACCAAATACGTATTTAAACATTAACTAATTCATTATTCCTTATAAAGAGAATTTTAAGATCCATCTAAAGAAAAGAGTACTTTATTTCATTTTCTTCTGGAAAAAATACAATTTGTGTTTGCTTGGATCTTTCAGCTTCCTCGAAGGTAACTTTTTAAATTTAATTTTTTTACTAATTGGAGAAATAAATCTTTAACTGTTTAGTCGGATATTATTGAGGAACGGACAGTTTTTCTATTTTTCAGAAAGTCTGCTTAACTGAAAATTTCATTTGTTGGTGGTCAGAACCCATATAAGCAACTTCTTCGTCAGAGTTCACATTAGTGCCTGGTAGGCACAAATGAACTGTTAATTGTATCGATCCAGTAGAGACCGAAGTTCACTTTTCTCTTCACACTGGGAAAGAAATGGTTAACTTCGATCTGATTCCCGGTTTAGTTTAAAAGTTTATGAATTTTTGTTCTTTCTTTTCTTCCTATCATAATAAAAATGCAGATGTAAAGAATAGATGAAGGAATGTGTGCAATTGAAGTAGAAAGGGCAATCAACCCAGCTGTTCGGAGGGATTTTAGTGGCCTTTTAATAGAAGTTATTTTAATATTATGTCTAAGATCCGAAAATTCCGTGCAAAATGAATTTGGCCGTTTAGAGGTGTGACCGCTTAGAGGACTTTTAATGTACTGCCATTAGCCCATAATTTTTTCTTAACTAAAGATGCTTTGTTTATGGCATCGTGAAGTGAATCCTTTGTTTTTTAACTTATTTTAACCTTTACTTTGGTATTTCTTGAGTATAATGGTTTTTCGTTTTATAAAAACTATCATTATGAGGACTGTCCCTCATAGCAAAAAATTAATTCATTTGGGAAGTCTTTTCTGGATAAATTTAAAATCTATAATTAATTGAATTGAATAGAATAACTCTGATATGGTTGTACAAGCACCCTTTTAGCACACTTGTCTATTCTACACTGAATCTTGAATACTTTTTGTAAAAACCGATTTCCTCATTCACATGCCTTTTACTTACCTGTTGCTGTTTGAATTACATGTGGTAATTTAAGTTTTTCAGTTATTAATTTTTCAATTGCATCTTTATAGAACATTTTCGATTTAAATGATCAAAATAATGGAATCGCAGAATGGAGGAATGTTGTTGGGACATTATTTTTCCTGCTTCAAAAAATTCTTCACATTTATTTTTGCCTGCTTTTTCTTCTAATTTCATCAGTACTTCAAATTCAATATCGATAGTACTAACTTTGAAATTCAACTAGCAGAAAATAAAAGCTAAATTGGCACAATCCGCGACTCAGGTAGTAAACTGTAAAGCCAGTTACCTTTCAGCAAAAGGAATGAAAGGAAACTTTGTGTTCATGAACTCCCTATAACCACATCTCTCTTGTAAGCAGTTTTGTATAAACACAAAAGCTGCATTTGGGAGCTCATGACGGACAAGGGAAAGGAAATGATTGCGTTCAAACCTTTATTCTGTGGAATCCTTAATATTGATAAGGGAAGGGTTGAACGAATTCAAGAGAATTTGAAAGAAGTTAAAAGATTCGAGGAAGATAGAAGAAAGCATGACAACCACGAAATGAAACTGACGTAGTCTGTAAAATAGGTAATCTACGCTCATTGTCTGTCCATTCCCCACAAGGAAAGCCACTATTGCCGGAAGGACACTAAACTGAAGTACTTTGCGAATCCAGAGCTAAATCTGCCGAAGATGTGCGATCTCTTTCTAGATTTCTATGCTGTCGTAACAGGAGACCTAAACATTCAAATTGCCCAGAAGACATACGAAAAGTACTTCAACCAGTACGCAGATTTCAGCTTTATTCTGTCACAAAATGATATGTGTGATGTTTGTTTCGAAAGCAAACTGAAAGATGTCGAGACTCTAGATATCACTCTACACTAACGAAAAGTCAAGAAACACAATGAGATGAAAGACGAGATGTTAAAATCAGTGAGCTCTCTCATTCTGGAGTTCGATTACGCTCAGAAAACCACAATGGCATAGAAGGAAAAGCCTATCCGGTGCAGGCTCCAAAACTGTACATCAATCTGTCATCACTCAAGAAACTAGAAAAACTGAATATCAAGGATTCAAAGAAGAATATTGAAGCTCTGCTATGTTTTGTAACTCCTGAAAAGCAGCAGTTTTACAAGAACTTGCTGAACCCTGATGGTGTATTGGGATCTGAGCTCCAGGAGGCTGAGTCTGAAATAGATGAATCGAGTTTGGAGGTTTAAACATGGCTGAGTGAAGTATTAGTACTTTAAAAAGCGCTAAGATGATTTCATATTTTGCAAACTCTTGTGTTGCACTATATAGAAATTATAAAAATGTCGTTATGTGTTCCATATGTGCTTTGTCTTTCACCCAAAACCATAGGATATGCAATAATAAGGTAAGAATTCAATTTTCAGATTTATGTAATGTATTATTCAGCTTAAGGAAATATAAATTTTATGATCATTAGCAAAGAAATGATGCTTGAAAACTCTTCTTAATTGGAAAAATACAAAGAAGTTATATTCTAAATTAATATGCTGAATGTCAATTTAAAAGCTTTGTAGCTGAAATTCCATTTTTTCACTTGCCTTGTTATTGCAGTGGGCCCCTCATTTATGGTGACTCCTTAATTTCCTCGTTCTCGGTTTCTCTTTGTTACTCGCGATTCTCTTTTTTGTAACCATATTAACACCTCACTATTTTCAAAATGTTATTAGCCATAAAAATGTTATTGTCCAAAAAATTCACTCTACAGAACATGGAATTACCGGACTTGAAAGACTTTAAGTCTTTGTACAGTAAAGGAGATTCTCCTATGGTGTACAGAAAAACGGATGTGAATAAGTAAAAACTTCAACTGTCACAATGTATTCATCTCTACAATAAGTAACACAAGGAAATATTGGCAGCCTTTATTACAAAATTTCTCCAGAAAATGATTCTAAGGAAGAAAATTTAAAGATAAAGACTCAAAAAGCTTTCGAATTTCCACCAACTCTGAAAGTCAATGCTAAAGAATCTAGGCTTATTTCTTCAGAAAAATACAATGGCATTTTATCCCTGATGAATTTTTACCCACTTAATGTCATTCCTTCTATAAAAGTTTGAGACACACGAAGAGTGCTGCAGGCTATCCAGGAGATGAAGAAGACTACTTTGTATTATGCTATAGCATTTTTAAAACCCGATATTTTGTGACATTTTTTGACTTTTTTCTTTAAATATTTCGTAGTATAATAAAACAATGGGAACACAAATCTTACGTATATTTTACGTTTCTTACGTATTTTGTAGCTGAAATTTTTGTTTTAGTACTTTGTATTACGTTTCTACATTTGTTTAAAACCTGGTATTATAATGTTATATTTTTAAACTTTTTCCTCCAAAAAATTTTGCAGTATAATAAAACAACGGGAACACAAATAAATCTATTTTGTGTATTATAAACTGAATTTTAATTTCCAAATAGGACATAATGCTTACATAATAATGTACTCTACATTTGTTATCGCAGAGGTAAAATGCACTAATTCCAGTGATTAAGTAATAATTGCTTAATTACTAATTATTATTAAAGATTACCAAAATCTAAAATATGTATGTTAGATATGTGTAAACTGCATGTACTATGCCATAAAAAAGTTTTCAAAAAGTTTAAATAAAAGTGCAAAATTTAAGAAAACATGTAAAAGAATCATTCATCTGGCTATCCTGAAAAATTTAACATTTGTGACATAGTGCCTTTTACCTCCGATACATAGAATTATCTCAGTTAAAAATCCTGCAATCTAACACGAACTTGGGGTTAACCTGACGTCCGATTGTTTTTTGGTAAATCAGACATGCTGATCATAGAAATGACATTTGTTTCTTTCCATCACCCACATATTTTTCATATGCAAAGAATTGGAGAGTGGACTATTTAAAAAAATCAGTGTGAAATATTATTTTTAAAAATGCATTGCTATTAGAATGTAAAATTAAGTTCTGTGTAAAATTTGAATAATAAAAATGAAATACGATATTACAATGAGAGAAGTAAAATTATTCTTTTGTAATATTATTATTATGTTATTCTATAGGAGCTATTATGTCACTGAATCATTTTTTGTTAAGAAATTTTTCTTCACTCGTCAATATGTACAGATACGAAATGTTTATTATTCTCACTTATAGATATCACAAAGTAATTTGTTTCGTTTATTGGTATTTGTTACATTAATATTGCATCAGAAGTTTATGAAAATAATCTCGACTCATTTTGGTGCATTTTGGATAAATCTGTTGTATGGAGAAGTCAGCGTAGCATAAACGGTTTTTTTTAAAATGGGAAATAGTGCTACTTCGGTATGAAACTAAAAGTCAGGGAAAAGAAATGGGCACTGCTTAAAGTCTGTGACACATGCTTTCAACATTTACGGAAATGGACTGAAGACAACATAACATTTATATTCATTTGCTATTTCCATTGTAATGGCGAGAGCTGGCCAGTCATGTAGATTGCTATTTCTGTTTACATAAAATAAAATGGTGCAACTAGAAAAAAATAATGTTGAGTAACTAAATAACGTTTTTGCAATTAGATTATCAAAAACTCTCGAAAGGAAGACTTCCAAATACTTTCTTGGTGTTCTTCACTTAGAGACCTACGTTCACAAAGTGGCGTCCATGTCAAGTACTAAATTTGCGATACTTTTATTTCAAATAATAAAAAATAAAAAAAAATACCATCCTTTTTTTATTTTCTCTGAAACCTTACTTAGTAATGTGTAAAGATGGATATTTGAATTATAATAATATACAAAGCATTTTTGAACTGCTATGGTTTATATATTGCAAAACAGCAGCCTTCGGCAACCATCTGGTTCCAATCATATTAATAGTATTATTTAGTATTTTCAATCAGCTTTAATGTAATTATTCAATTTATTGAATTTTTGTTATACTGGAAGTATTAATTGCTACAAAGGAACTCGAAATGAACTAATATATGAAAGAAAACATTGCATGAAAAAGGATTAGTGTTTTAACTAAAGTTTTAAATATGAACAGAAAGAAAATGAATTTTATGTTTTACAGTTAATTGACGTTAAAAATTTGAGATCAAATTCCATTGTTAAAAGAACACTGAGCTGAATGTGTCTCTGTGGCGTTCCGAAATATAAAATTTAATGAATTATTTTTCTTGCTCATGTATAATTTCACTTAAAATTAAAATGATGGCAAAATATTTAGATTATTAGAAAGAGCATGAATCTACCAGCATTAGTGTACCGTAATTTATCACATATGGAAATGCAAAATACAATTTAAAATCAAATAATATCTTCAAATAGATTTTCTGTCTAAGGATTTCATTAGGGATTGTTTGTATATTTACAATTTCGCGAACTGATAAAATTAAGTCGGCAACACCATTTTTTGATTTTATAAATAAATAATTTATTAATGAATAATAATTTATCAGACGATAAAAGTTAAATCTATATCAATATCCGATATGGTATCGTATGTGCTCAAGATAGGATGAAGTTATATTTATTTTACTGAAAAGAATTTATTAAACTATGTGAGTTATGCTCCGCTTTTGAAGCAAGCAAATATGTATATTTCGAGCATATATAATGCATGAAACCAGCAGCAATTAAAAAAATTACAGATCATTAAACTGCTAACAATGCATAATGAAAGCCGGTCTTCACTATTAAATATAAATACTACAACGTTCTATTTCATAAAACATTATTATATAAATTTTTACTACCATGCATTTACCCTCACCCATGTAGAAACAAGAAGAACTTTATAACCATCCATAATTACATAGCCAACAACAATTTAGTTCTCACTGCTTCGACCAAAATCATCACTTCACAATTAATACTCATTCATTCAACCCCGTGGACTTTGGGTTTTTACGAAATATTTCATCTGGAGATTCAATATCTATCAACGAATTCTCCAGTGACCATAATCCTGTACATTTTACAATCGACCTCAACGTCCACCAACAGCAAAAACTATCAAGACAACAAACTGGTCTCAATTCACAAAGATTATCTAAGATGCTATCTATTTGTAAATGCAGTAATTAGAATTTCCAATGATCACACACTTTTTTATCGATAGACTTTAAAACTGCATCAAAATATATGATCGGATACCACATTGCATCATTCTAGCTGTATTCGTTTCGAAATTATAAACAAATAAAGTTTAGAGTAAAATTTTGAACTTTTATTGATATCTTGAGAAATAATATATTTATTGATGTAGAGTTTTTTGTTGTAATAGTATGAAGTATTTTACATTTTCTGCACTTATAATTTTGATTTTAAAA
This sequence comes from Araneus ventricosus, assembly GCA_013235015.1. Taxonomy (NCBI): domain Eukaryota; kingdom Metazoa; phylum Arthropoda; class Arachnida; order Araneae; family Araneidae; genus Araneus; species Araneus ventricosus. The sequence goes on from BGPR01009111.1 coordinate 38,379, forward strand.
AAGCGCATGAAATTTCTCATCAAATTTGATTATTAAAAGTTTTTGATTAGCCAAACTAATAATTTTTAACAGCAGTTGCTGCAAAAGGCTATTTTATGAGCTCATACAAATTTCAGGCTTTTCTTTTGAGTAATTTTGAAGTTACATTAAATTTACTATTTTCGTTGTTAAACGACGGCTTTAGGAGGTCATCATTATGTGATCAAAAAATAACTTTTTGATCATTTTTCTTTCTGCAGGAAAGCAAAAGTATGAAAAAGAAGAAGTTAAAATGTTTATTTCCAGTGCGTTTTGTCAAGAAAAAAATACTTAATTCCGTTTGGAATTAATAGTAAAAATAAATCGAGAATTATAAATAATAGATCTTCAAACTTTAAATGATAAGTAGATTACAAATAATCAAATATTGAATAATAACATTTTAATTATAATAAAATTATTTTGAATCTATGGAAGCTTCAATTCTCCAAGTAGTTTGAAATCGTTTTAAATTCGTTCAAAAATTGTTATTCATATAAAGTTTTTAAATTATGTAATTTAATATATGAAGTTTGTCTGCGTTTTCGATTAAAATTAATATAACCATGTGTTTTTCCAGTATAAAAAAACATTAATAATCTATAAACTGGCAAACGATGAACCATTCAATATTATTTTGACAATGAATCATACAAATTAGCAGAGGGTTTGATATTTATATCTCTTTCATAAACTGATTTGGTATCGTATACACTCAAGATCAGATGAAATCAGATTTTTACAGAAAGCAAATTAATAAATTAAGTGAATTATGCTCCACTTTTAAAGAAAGCAAATATGTAAATTTCGAACTTATTATACTGAAAAATTTCGAAATGTAAAAAAAATCTCAAAACGTTAAGATGATAATATTACACGGATGAAAACTAATTTACATTATTAATAGTGATGTTCGACCACCATAGTTTAAATAAATAAAAAATATTTATATTTAAATTTATGAAACTAGGCGGTGTTGTATTTCTCAAATGTACTTAATATACGATTATTTATATAATACGAATATCATCGAGTGACAGCAAAGCTCCCAGAAAATAAAGTAAAAAATGTTGAGAGTCAAAATAAATCAATAAGTTAGTAATTTTAATAATAATTTATTAGTAATTTATGTATGTTCTGGGTTTCCTTAGAAAGTCTATAGGGTATTGATATGATTTAATTCGTCGTAAATTAATGATTTAAGTGAAATATTGCAATACTTTAATTTCTAAATTTTCAGTTGTATATATAAGCATTTATATTTTAAAATTTTATAAAATAATGTGGTGAAACGATTATATTTAATAAAGATAACTTTTTCGAAATTTATGGTGCCTCCCTAATTGCATCGTTTTATAGAGAAAATAGAAATAAAAACAAAACTTCAAAACTATTCGCACGGATGTGCTTAAATTTTGCATAGGATTATCAAATGGTCATCTGTTTCGATTAATGTTGACATATATAATTGTTGCTATTCAATTGCAATTTCCTGAAAATTGATACCTTCTGTTTTAAAATGCAATGAACGACGGCAAAATAAAGTGGGGTGGCTTTGCGTGGTGATCCTTTTTTTTTCTCGCGACTGTACATTAAAGGGATAGGGGAAAAAACAATAATTAAGATGAGGAATAACGTGTTTGGAAAAGCTTTACCTTTATTTCATTGTAATATTGTGGCATTTTTTAAAAATCGTTGAACTTGAGCGTTCCTCCAGCCGAAACCCTTATGATTAATTAATGCTTGGTCTTCTGTTTCTGGGCTAGTAAATGAAAATTAGATGTTGAAGCAGTTAACATTTTAAAGGACAAGGGAAAACATCTAGATCCCGTTTTTCAAATTTTAGAATGTAGCGCTATAAGATAAAGCGCTTAGATAAATGGATGCACTTTCATAGTCGTGAATAAGAACTGCATTGAATGTTTGATTAAACATCCTCCGTTCTGCGCTACACTACAAAATAAATGATTGATCATTGGAGACAAAAATAGAGACCATTGTCTAACATATAAAATGAAATATTTGCAGCTATCAATGAAAATAATGTTTCGAATAAGGATTTCTGTAAATTAGTATAATGCCGTTTGCGTTTCCAAGGAAGAACAGAGATACCGAAAGTGCTTTTAGTTGAATGACCAAGAATGATAAAACAAATTACATATTGAAACCTTAAAGTGCATGCTAATTATCAAATACAATTTTGACCTTACTTACATTGAATCTTATCAAAACACCCAAAAATTACTTGTAGCTAAAATCAATACATTCTTCAGATATATATGAAAAATAAATTCAGAAACAGGGTAAATTAATTGTTATACTACTAAAATTGTTTCGTAGGATTACATATTTTTTTATCAATATGTCATCTCATTTCCGCGTTATTTAGTTTTATTCATTTTTTAATAATTTTGAAAATATGGGGAACGCGCTCCCAATTGTTAAGTGTGTCTTGATTTTAAATTTTTGAAACATTTCCACGTTAAAATATTAAAACAACTCAAAATAAATATAAATAACTAAAATAAGATAGGTTTATCGACAGTAATATTGAAAAATAAATTAATATCATCTAAAATTATTTTTATTACCGAGTCATATTACTCGGATAAAAATCTATCGAAATTCGGGAAACAAAAATCTTAAAGGTATAATGCATATTTTCTCAGATTATTCCATATGATGAGATTTTTTAAATGTTACCGAAATAGCACAAAAATCAAATTAAATTTCAATATTTAATATACGGAAACGAAGTTAAATTTGAAAATATTATGAATTTGTAATTCATTAAATCACATTTCATAAAACTTTTGAAAAATATTTTAAACATACCGTTCTCATCTCGAGGAATTTTGAATAATAG
>BGPR01009111.1:41272-59444 GCA_013235015.1 Araneus ventricosus
GAAGTACTTATGAATTAAAGAAATTTTAAAATTTTATATAGAATTTTCTGCAATATTAAAAGTGGTAACACTTCATTTAAATATTTTCAAATGTTTATTCTTAACTATACGAAGGTGATATCCCAATTTGACTCGACCTTTGCACTTAAAATCAGTTTCAAAAGATGTGTTTTCCAGTGCAATTTATCAATTGTTCCTAGATGATTCCTTGAATAATTTTTGAAAAATAATATAATTTTCTCTGTATGATATTATTTTACTGACCGTTCGAGTAAAAAAACAGCTGAAATTCCAAATAAGGTATTTTTATGTTTTACTGTTGTAAAGAATAAAAATATCTTATGATACTTATAAATATACTCCAAACGTTTATTACCAGTTCATATTGATAGAGTCATCGGAAATTGAACGTGCTTGCTTACTTCTCCTCAAATAAAAGCCGCAAATAAAACATTCATTGTCCATAGAAAGTATTCCTTTCTTTCCATAGCCAATTTCTGTCACTGGGAAATAAAATTCAATCTACGCACTTAACCTAACAAAACATGGATGGCATCACAGACACATTTACCTCTCTGCATCGATCAATTCTCAACATGAGAATAGTCTTCTTCCCAATGGTTATTTATTATAAATTAAATCTGCCAACTAGAAAAGCGAGTTCTTTTGCAAAATCGAGACAAATTTACGGCTGTGTGTTACACGATAGTTATAAAACTTCGCATTACTTGAATATGCGATGTATATACACTTGCCATTGCAGGTTGCAAGCGAGGGCGAAGTAAAGAAAGAAAATAAAAGATTTTATCGTTCCATCCCATACCTCATCTTCATTTTCGGATTATTTAGTTTTAGTATATATCGAAGTATTTAGTTTTTACAGATATCAAACAGAATGTACGATTGCTATTTTTTGTTAACTTTGAAAATATGGTTAAAGCGCTCTCATTTTTTCCCTTTATAAGTATGTCCGGATTTTAATTTTTTTTAAATATTTACCTTAAATTATTATAACAGTTCAAAACTTGTAACGATATTAAAAATAAATTACTTTATCCGACAGCAATTGCGAAACGTAAATTAACATCTTCTAAAACTATTTTTATTACCGATTCAATAAATCTATCAAAATTCGGAAAAACAAAAATTTTGAAGGAACAACCATATTTTTGGTGATTATTCCATATTCAAAGCATTTCAAAATGCTACTGCAATAGCACAAAATTAAAACGAAATTTCATTATTTCATGTACAAAGGCGAAAATAAAATTTTGTAATATTACGAATTTGTAATTTCTTTAAACTGCGTTTGTGAAAAGGTTTGAAAAATATTTTAACCCTCTGAGTGTCCAATTATTTTGATCTTTCAGCTGTCAGATTAGAAAAATTATAAAGTAAATAAATCGATTTTTTGTATTTAATTATATCTCTGAAATCTTAAGAATACTTTATCCACTATTGTTTAAGAAAATATACATATTGTAACAAAATTGTCTAGTGGGTGCGCGTGAATGCAATCCAATAAGCAGGATAAAAAAATAAAGCTCTTTATTTTACAAATATTCTAGGAAAATAAACGTAGCACAAGTATTAACACAGCACTAGTAAAAATCCGCAACAGAGATTACCAATAAGTCTCAGCAGAGCGCTCAAAGGTTTCTTATCAGCTCATCAACTTGCTTGCTGATCAAAATCCAACTCACTCTTCTTGGCTTGAGAGCTTGCCTTTATACTCTTTCAACAATAAGTGACGTCATTACGAAGGAAGTGAAGTAATCTCCAGAATGTTACTGAAGCCAGTAGAAATTGGTTGACAGTTCGAGGTCCTTCTAGAAAATTCCCTTTGTCACCAAAATATCCAACTTTTCCACCATGTCGCCGAAATGGTCGCCAAGGTCGCCAAATTTATCGCCAAGTCGCCAAGTTTGTCACCAAGATTAGCATCTGAGAGAAGCAACTTTATAGCTTTGTAAATACTAGCTATCTACTTTTGAACTGAACATGAAAACGGAAAATGACGTTTCCGCTTCTAGGAGGGTTAAACATACCGTTCTCATTTCGTGGAATTGTGAATAATAGGTTAGTTGCAGATATCATTGATTTATTCTTAACGTACTTGTCATAATTCCCCAATAAAATAAAACAAACCAAAATAAGATATCCAGGATTTGAAATATGTAATAATAAAATTTCCATCTATTCATACCGTAAATTTAACATGTCGTTATTTATATTGTTTTCCGTCCGAAATGTGGAATTCAAATTTCCACAAATGAGGGCGCTGCTATCGTTTATCACATCCAAGCGTAAATCCTCTGTATATCCTCCTCCTTAGTTACATGAACAAGTGAAAAATGGAGAAAAGTCAGCAGGTTGTTTAATGGAGCCCATGGCCCTAAAAGAGAAATTTGGCTTCAGTATTGATATTGTAGTACTGCGCGGATTCAGTTCCCATGAGTAGGCGGTGGTGTAGGGTAAACAATACTTCGTATTTCTTTCACATCTATTGAAGTTCTTAATCGGCTGTATCGTACACTATTAAATAATCTAATATAATAACTTTTGACTTTGCATATTATAACGCTGACATTTTTATATCATATACCTAGAAAATGACAATAACACTACTTTCAAATTACCAGCCCAGATATAGAGATCCAGACTTTATCTTAAAGAAATAGATACAATTATATAATGGTATGCGAGGTTAACACTTCGTGCACATTCATAATCAGTGGTAAGTTTTTCTATATGACATAGAAAATACTTAGTGCAAAAAGCCTCCCCGACAAGTGGCGCAATATGGAGTAATTCCGCAGAAAATGCGAATTATGCTGTTAATTATAAGAAAGGAATAAATAATAATTTATTTAACTATAGAGTAACTATTATACCAGGGTTCGGCTCCTGCCCGAAGTAATTTTGCTATAAGAGACATTGACGCATTAGACGGTGCACATTCTTTGCAATGAAATAGGGCATCTGACCCCTTGGCGTCCAAGTCCAGCATTTCCTACCGTTAAAATTAGAAATCTTGAAATACGCTAAAAAATTTAAATCTAACATCAGCACCTAAAAGCTAATCTTGAGCCTCAGTAAAAACTCGACGAATTTTCAACTTTGAAAAAACAATTTCTTGCTATGATAATCATTAGTAATTCATTTCAAAGATTTCGTAACCTTGTTGAAATTAGTGAAAAAATCAATATATCGAAAGCTAGAAAAAACTAAAAACTATTTTTTGGGAATTTTGGGATCCGTAATTTCTTGTATTGCATGCAATTTTAAAATCAAATAGCTTTGAATATCAATAGTTAGAAAAACTAAAAAAAGGGATAAAATCCAAGATAGCGAACAATTTTGACACCCATTATTTCAGAAACTATGCAATCTAGAAGAAATATAAAAGCATACATTTGTAGGGAATTTTACGAAAATTAGTTTTTTTTATTTCCTGTAATTGAAATTAAACAGTTTTCGAGATATTCAAGAAACATTCAAAAAGGGGGATAAAATCCAATATTGTGACCAATTTGGAGACCCATTATTTCGAAAACAATTAAAGCTAGAGGAAAACTAAAAGCATTCTTCACAACATTCATTTTTGCGCTCTTTAATTTCGGGTTATGATGAACATACTAAAAGTCCCCGGTCCTGAGGTGTGACCTATCGACGCAATCTAGGATTTCAACACCCCTTTTTTAGTTTTTTCTGAATACCTCGAAAAATATTCATTTTTGAAATTACAATTGATATAACAGATTAAAAAATGTAAAATTATCTACAAATATATTTTTAATTTTTAATCCAGCTTTTGTAGTTTCCCAGATAATGGGTCTCAAACGAAGTTTAATAAAAGCGAAATTGAAATGAATCTTAAATCAGAACTTCGGAAAGCAAAAGAAATTAATCAATTTTCCCGCCACGCTGCTGCCTTCGCGCACGCTGCGCCACCACCGCACGCACCTACTTATAAAAAGAATAACTTTGAATTAGTGCAAGAAAACATTTCACTTTATAAAACTTATCAAAGGAGAAAATTGTTGAATTTTTAAAAGTGGTGTAAAATAAATTTAATTTTGAGATAATCTTTTCTAGATTTATTGCCAAATAAATGAATAGATAAATGAAAGTCAAATCATCTCTTATTGTGTAATTAATTAAAATAATAATTAATATTTCGAAAAACTATCTCCGAAGTGCGCATTCCCACTCTTCAAAGTATATTTGTGCCTGATTTGATAGCTCTAGGTCAAAGAGCTCTTCTTGTTGAGCTCCAACTAATAGACTCGCATACGTTTTCATTATTACTAAAGATTTTTAATTTTTAATGAATATATCGGAATGCATTCTTTTGATATTCATTGTGGTAGAATTTCCTTAATGCATTGATTTCAGCACCTTATGATTTTACTACTTTTTAGTACTACTTTTAAGTACATGTTTCAAAGAGAATTTTTGTAAATATGATTTTTAATGTTTAAAAACGAATCTGTAAAGTTAATTTCACTTTAATTAACCTAAAATGTTAGGATAGGTCTTTGATTTGATATCTGTTTAGTTCCAATACTTTAATAAATAATTTTGATTTCGATGAAAACAAAAATTGAGTAGCATCTCTCTTCATGGCAGTTTTTAACGAAGGAAGAAAGACGCGATTGAATGATTGTATAAGCAATAAAAACGGTTTCTTTCATGTAAATGACGTAGTATTTTTTGGTACCACAGAATATTATTTAATTGTATTATGAAAGTCACTCAGATATGCAATTCAGTGAAGAATCTACCAGATATCTCTTAAATAACTCCCTTATGGGACCAATTTAAATAACATCCTTCTCTTTTCAAAAAACCATCGTACAATCATCATAAGTTATAGTCATGAATAAATAATTTACATAAAATAATTTTTGATCATGGATGAGCAATTCAAGCATTTAGTGTAAACTTGGAAAATATCTGCTTTAAATTTATAAAAAATGTTGGGAATCAGAAGAATCTAAAATTTAGAGAACAAAAGTTCTACAGAAGAGTAATGATTTTTTCATAAAATACTCTATGATAGTCAGTTTTAATCAATCTGCATTTCTTCAATTTCGCTACAGTTTATTTTTAACTTAAAACAATACATAAAATTAGATATCTGACTTCAATCATAAAAAACAGAAAAGCATCTGCCGTAAACAAAACACTAAAATTCCAATACATCACAGACAGGAACGGATTAAAGATTAGGTGAACCGGGCGAATTATTATTATTAGTATCGCCTTTGTTTTCAAAGGGTTTTTAAATATGGAGGCTGGAGAGATGAATACTAGTCCAGTTGACCGCAATTTATTTGTATGTCGAAAATGAAGAGGCGTGGTTGTTAGATGCTCGTTTCAAACTGTAGTTCACAAATCAAGTGTCATTTGGCTACGAAACGAGCTCGCATGTGTATGAAATGTATCAGTTTTGTTTCTGTTTTAAAATTACTGTGATATTTTAAAATGTCCATCATATGGAAGTCATATTTTAATCGTTCCGAGGCTTTATATTTATGAATTTTGCCAGATATATTAAAATGTGAATTAATTTCAGGAGTAACAGTTTTCTCTGCCTCTTTGGCTGTTCCTAAGCTGTAGCGAATGTTCCAGAGTGTAAACATGTTTTATTGATATTTTGTTTTAATATAGCTTTCAAATGCACTTTCTTTTTGAAGAATTTTTTATAAAACCGAGTTTGAAATCGTCAGTTTTGTTTTATGTCAGAAAATAATCAAATGAAAAAATCATTAGCTGTTTAAGCGAAACATTAACATTGGTGTTAAGATTAATTGCTTGCTGAGAGAAAATAAAATTACAATGATTTCTCCCTTTTTTATTTTTTCCGCTTTATTTCTGCATTTCATTATCAGTATATAAAATTTCTATTATAATTGCTTCATTTTCATTTATGAATGGTGTTAATGAATCGAGACACATTTTATTTTATAAGACTCCGGTAATTGTAATTGGTAACGTAGTTTAGCACTAGGGAGTGCAAAATACTTTTCATCTATTTCTTGACAACATTGTGTTCAATGCAAATTCTTTCGAAATGCGTAGAATGTCATAAAATGAAGCCAAAAATTCAGGATATCGGCTTACAACAATCGAGAAATACAAAAAATCAAATGCCAAAAGGCTATTTTTTCAAAAATTCGATGCTTGAACTTGCTATTTCAGAACAGAAATATATCTTTCTGAAGACTTGATTTTTCAAAACGCTCGTCGGATTAATCATTGTCCTTAACACTTTGACGGCCGTAAAGGCCGAGCCGGCCCGTCATGAAAATTGCCAGACGACGGCCGAGCGCCCGAAAAGTCATATGCTTATTTCCTTCCCCTTTTTCAATAGGGTCGGGAAAAGGTGCGGAGAAATCTTATCCTTTTAACAATGGTTCTTTCCCCTCCCTCTTTCCCTTCTTGATTGATGTCTCTACTATTTGTTCGATGGTTCATTTCCCACTATGCCCGACATAGTTTTAAAATAAAAAACAGATTTTTATTTTTACAGTATTTTTCATTGGGTTTAAGCTAAGAACTCTAATTCCTTTCTCTAGAAAAAAAATAGTGGACTTCTATAGTTCTTTGTACTGACCCTCTTTACAAGTATCTTCTTCTCAGATCCTCTATTTACCAGATTTATGGAATTATCAATTTCAAATTTTTAAAAATCTGAATTAGAGTCACCTTCATATAGAACTTGAGGCTATCTCTCTGAGTTTTCAACATAAATCTTCAGATTTAGATGCGATATTTGTAACACACAAATTTTTCCTTATCAATTTATATGTGTCTGTATTTGAAATTACGCCTTATTCCTGAGCTAGAAATTCTAAAATTTCTTTCATGTGTTGAGCAACCTGGTAACCTCTCTGCTTTTATCACCTAGTCTTAGCCGATGTTACCTTGACAAGTACAAACATGCTCCCGATAGTTTTCGACTGCCTTAATGAAAGTCATAGTACCGTAGAGCCTTAAATCTTGATTTTATCTTGATTTTAAATTGAATCTTATCTCTTATAATCTTATCTTGAAGGTAGAAGATGGTGACGAAATTTTTTCCCAGAAGCCGTACTCTGCCTGCAAAAGCTGAAGCATTTTCACAATCTAATGCGGCAGCCTCTTTTCTAGACTAGTAGTGATAGGTGAGAAATAATATAGCCTCGGGCAAGAAGCAGGCCCAGATAAAGTGCTTTTAATGCAACTATTGAATTGTTGGGTACTGCAGGTTTATTAATCACATTGTAATTTGCATTTCTTATGGGTAATTGCTTCTCATAGTGCCGCTTGAAGAGAAGTTTTTGTACTAAATTTGATTTCTATGCCAAGAAAAAACCAAATAATGATCATGAAATACCCCACTTTAAAATCGACTTATATTTTACGGTTTCTTGAAATGTCTACGGATTATTTGTACGCTCTCTACTGATATTTGGAAGAGATTTAAGCAGCATTTTTTTAGGAATCTTCACAAGCGGGAATTAGAATGCATAGTTAGGAAATCAGATTTGAAAATTTGTAAGAGAAGTACTACCACTTTTAATATTGAAAAGGTTTCTATATAAAATTTTTAAAACTTTTTTAAACGAACATCTATAAAAGGAATCTTTTTTCTTTAATATAAGGCTTGGAGTTTTAATTCTGGGCTGGTAAATGAAAATAAGCGTTATTAACTTTTGTTTCGTATGTGATATAAAAAGTCCATGTTACAATATTTTTCGCAATATCTCCATATTTACCAAAAATGAATCATTGATAAGACGACTCAAGGTAGGTGTTATTATAGACTTGTAACTATGGAGGAGGACATACAGAGGATTTATGCACGCGTGTGATAAACGACAGCAGCGCCCTCATTCATGTCAATTGGAATTAACTATTTCGAATCTTCCCCTTTCCAACGAAATCCAACCTAAATGACACAATTTTTGTTCTTTGGTGTGGATAAATAGAATTTTTTTGCATAGTGTACATTACGGATACCTTATTATTTTTCAATTATTATATTTTGGAATTATTACAAAAACGTTAAGAATAAATCGATGATCTACTCAAAATATAAATTTTTCAGTATTCCTCGAGATGAGAATTGTAAGTTTAAAATGTTTTTCAAAAGTTTCTTCAAATGTGATCTTATTGCTTTACCAATTTGTAACATTTAAAAATATTATTTTCGCTTTTGTATATGAAATAATGAAATTTCATTTTATTTTTGCACTATTGCGGTAGTATTTCAAAATGCTTATCATATGATATAATTTGACAAAATATGCATTATTCCATTTAATTTTTGTTCTCCCAAATTTTGATAGATTTATTCTCGAACAATATGACTTGGTAATAAAAGTAACTTTTAAAGAAATTGATTTATCTCTTGTTATTGCCGTCGAAAAACATAATTTATTGCTATTATCGTTTCTTTTTCTGAACTGTTATAAAAATTTAAAGAAATAATTTGCAGATACTGAACCTACGATTAAAACGTTATTTCAAGGTACACTGCACCTTAGGATTACTTGCAGGTCTTGTCAAATTCAGTATTCTTCTGTGAGAATTTTAAAATGTTTTTTTAAAACTTGATACAATCTCATTCTGCTCATGGGATTATTAAAAGAAATATTAATGCTACATTGTGAGAATTTTCAGTACCTCATCCAAGACCAGCGACGTTTATGCTTTACATTTAATTTGGTTTTCAGAGCTTTCTAAATCATTTGATTGAATTTGGTAGAGAAAAAATATGTACTGATTTTTTCAGACAAAAAATTAAACCTCATGGCAAATTATCAATAAAAACAAAATTTCCGATCCTGATGAGCTCCAAAGATCCGATAGACGTCTGACGAAATTTTAAACTTCTCTTTGAAGTTGACGGAAACCCAAAGTCAATAGTTTAAATCTGATATAATTCTATTTACATAATGCAAATCAACATTCGAGAAAATACAAAATTAGCCGTCGTTAAAAATCTAAAAAAACCGTGAGGGGCTAAAGAAAGTAAATAAAAGAAACGTACCTCTCTCCATGCCGAGCGGTATGATCGTAAAGCGCTTGACTGATAGCCGAAAGGTCATAGATTCGAATCCAGACGGGCGAGTAATAGCAAACTTTTGTACTTGCAACTACTTAAACAATCTGTTTCAGAATTTAAATTTTAACTAATTACGTTTATACCGATGTCTATAAATGAAATATTTTATTTCATTTTGCTCTTTTTTTCCTAAGCCTTGATAATTGTCAAGCATATATTAAATAACTGTATTCTTACTCCCTTTCCTCAACTCATTGCTTGCATGTGATTTAAATTTCAATATGTATGAATATTTCCTTCGAGGTTTCCTTAGTTATTCCTATAGAAGAAAAATAAATTGAACAGAAATCACACTGCCTATTAAATACTGTTTTATCCAAAGATACAGTTGCTGCTAAACCGAATATCCAAAAATTGGTAGAATTCGATAATAAACAGCACCTCTCTACCTCAATTTCAAATTATTTGATTAAAATATACTATTAAATATTTGTAGAAATGAGGACACCTTTTCAATGCAAGTTCATCAATGAGAAATAATGCTAGAATTATATTTGAAAATCTTTTTTAAATTATTAAGATTAAAGAAAAATTTCACGAAAAGTCATAATTAATTCTTAAACAGTAAATCGATTTTATCCGCAGATATTTTACCCGTTGAAACTAATTCCACTTGATATAGTAAAACTACTCAAGTCTATGAGTCAAGATTTGAAAAAGGAAGCCTACAGCACGCGCAGAGTTCCCCAGGTTGTCATCCTCGCGATTACTGACTTCGCTCGATACTGCTTAATTAAGGTGATCTGGCAAGATATTGGCGCCCTGTACAACGTTTTATCTGCAGGTAATGCACCTGCAAATAACTTTTATCCGCAGATACAGTACCTGCAAAAAGCGCTATCAATAAATTAAAGGTTCCCGTTAAAAAATTACGCTGCTACACAGGGTTTATCAGGATGTGCCTTATAGAAATATCTATGAATATGTGGGATGAAACTGTAGAAGATTTATTATGCAAGATACTTGTTATGAAAAACCATGCGGACGGAATTTTGATTATAATTACACAACATGATTTGATGATGACAATAAAAGTTTTATCTCAGTTTCTATTGAATAAAAATGCACAGAATTTGTATATAATAAACATGATGTGGATAATAATACAACTACGTTACTTAAATTAATAAAGTATAATAATATATAAGAATGTTTTGTGATTGTCGCTTCATGTTATTAGTGGATCAATTTACCCCGCATTCGGGGCTGGTTGGGCCAAGTGATTTGGCGTCAGTTTGAGGTTTGAAATTAATACTGATGTTTAATATATTCAAATTTTACTATGGCGAATTATTTCTGAAGGTTCACTAATAGTGTCAGCTTGAAAATGTTTTAAAAATTTTGAATTCCCTTCTTAAAAAAATTCTTAGAAGAAAAAACGGCCCAACAAGTCAGGGTCTACCCTACCTCATAATCATCCAAGACATGAGACGTTTTGGTTTAACATTTAATTTGGAATTGAGAGCTTTCTAAATCATTTGATTGAATTTGGTAGAGAAAATATATCTACGGATTTTTTCAGTAATATAATAAAACCTCATGGCAAATTATCAATAAAAACTAAATTTCCTATGCTGATGAGCTCCAAAGACCTCAATCTCTTAGCAGGTGAGCGGAAACCCCAGCATTGTTTAAATCTGTTTTATTCCCATTATAAAGTGCAAATCTCATTGAAGAAAATGCGAATTAGCCCTCGTTAAAAAATCTAAACAAAACTGAGCGTAAAGAAATAAATAAATAAACGCGCATCTAAGGCCGAGGCGGAACATCGTATAGCTTTATTGTTATCGAAAAGTCATGGGTTCAATCCGGACAGTCGGTATAGCAAATTTTTGTACTCGACCACTTCTTAATCAATCTGTTTGAGAACTTGAACTTTAACTAATTATGCTTAAACCGATGTCTGTGAATTCTATTTTAATCGATTTTGCTCTTTTTTCCTAAGAAGCCTCCATAATTTTCAAGCATATTTTAAATAACTGCTTTCTAGTCCCTTTCCTCTTACTGCTTTAGCATGCGATTTAAATTTTAAAATTGCATGAATTGGCATCCAGGTCTCTTAAGTTACTTCTATAGATGAAAAATAAATTGAAAAGATGTACATTGCCTAATAAATAACGTTTATCCAAAGATACGGTACTGTAATCAGGGTACTGCACCTGCTAAATAACATTTATCCAAGTACAGTACCTGCAAATAACGCTATCCATAATTTAAAGAAGGCTTCCCGTTAAAAAAAATTAGGGAATATCGTTTTGAAATAAATAACATTGTTTACTAACTCAACCCTAAATGATTAAGGCAGCTTCGTTTCATTTAGTATAACCCTAACTCTTTCAATTATTTCCTTATTTAACTCTTCAGCCCGTCTTTCATTATCGATAAATTGTAGGTTGAAGAATTTACCTGTTTTCATTAATGAGTCTCCGAGCGATGTTATGTAATGAGCTCTCCGACATCAGTTCTGCCTTTTTTGCTCGTTTTCTCGTTTTTTTACGGAGTGGATATATTATAAACCGACAAAAGTCGCGTAAATGAAAATGTACGGTAATATGACGAGGGTTAATCGTTGATGATGATCAGCAAGTTTGGAGTTCATCGACAGACCCTGGTGGTATGTTTCGATTTATCTAAGCGGTCCTTCCACAAGCCTAATTGACGGAGGCAAACTTAGTTTTAGGGATACGTATGTGATGTTCGAATGGTAAAGCTTATACATTTTGTATTTTACCTAATTAGAACTTATCAGCCGAAAATCTATTCTCGAATTTAAAAACTGAGATCAGTAATAATGATGACTATAATTCCACCACTTTATATGACATTTTTGCTTGTTTTAAATGCTCTTGTTTAGTCATACAGCATCACTGTTAACATTATTTTGTACTATAAATGAGCCAATGACTTAATTTATCAATAAGAAATTTTTTGCGCTTTACAAATTTTCATTGAAAAAACTATAATTTAGCAATCTATCGATCTGCCATATAATTTCTATAAATATTTTGACGTTCAATATATTTTTAAACATCAGAGTTCTTTTACCCCATGTTTGGTGCAATTTATTTTCTTCCTTATATACCAGTGATAAACTCACAGAAAGATTTAGAGATGGTCTTAAAATCTAAAAAAGTGTTGCGTTGCTTTTCTTTTCAGAAGTGGTCCGTAGCAGCAGTATAGATCACAAATTTTACAGATGTTGTTTCAGAAAGTATAGTTCCAGCAAGAAAAGTAGAAGAATGAGCTGACTTCCCTTCCAATTTTTAAGGGTTTGAACTTGCTCTCGAATTAAATTCGGAATCTCTGGAGTCTTGGAACAGGGCGTCTTCCCATGTTTAATTTCCTGAAAAGGAATAACCTTCTCTTTCTATAATAAAAACCAGAATTAAGGATCTCTGTTATATGATGAGCGTTTCTGAAGTCCCGGCTAAAATAATTATGTTCTATTCTTATTTTCTAACAAAAAGTAGTGCTACAGCGCAAGCCTTAAGTCCTCAGCACAAAAACATACTATCAATCACAAACCAAACAGTACCATTAAAACCAGACCCAAATAGCAAAGAAGGTTGCGAAAAGGTTGCCATTTCACTTTAAACGAAAGCATTTCTGCACAAACCGTTTTAAAACCATTACCACAAGGTTTACGTAGGAAAGCTTTTTTTGAACTACCTTACCGAAAAGGTCTGAACGACAAGTCCGCGAAATCTTTTCCGCGCAAACCCTTTCATAAACCATTCCCGCAAAATTGACGTAAGAAGGCTTTTTATGAACCACCTGTCCCATCGTGTGTAGTCCCGTCTGGTGTAGGGTTTAGTGCGCTCGCCTTTCAATTCTATGAACGCGAGTTCAATCCACGACTCGGAGGAATTTTATGTTTTGTCACAATCTACAACGAAATCATACAAGTAAATTCAATTAAAAATGAGATTATCAAATTCAGTGGAATTAGTAATTAAGATATGCTTAATTAAGATTCCTTATTGATTTAATTAACTGACATTCCAGATAACTCATTCCAGACGTGGTGCGAGTGAGCGTGACTCTCTGAACTGCCATGATGATTGACTAACTTAATTTCATGTAAAAGGGGAGGAACCGCCCTCTTAATTCTTTTACTTTATATCTTTTCTTTTATGTTTTGTGCCGTCCTCCTAAGTATTCCCTTAAATGTCTACAAAACCAAACCAACTGTGTTCTCATCTGTCCATGATACTGCATACTTCTCACATGGGAGCTAGACTTCCATACTACATCTATGAATACTGAAAACCAAATTATAAATTCTTTCTACCTAAATTTATTTCTTTCAGAAAACGCTGCATTTAATTATAAGAGCAGTGCAATTATGTAGTATCAATTGAGTAGTGTAGCTGCAAAAGTGGCCATCTCCAAATCAGAATATTCTTCAGAAAATTCAATTTCTTTGTCACATCTAGCCAAAGTGAGATTTTAAAAATGTCTGTATGGCATTAGAGCAGTGTGATTCTGTATGAATATGAATTAAATGAATAAAAAATATATATTTTTTTTATAAAACATTGCACAAAAAGGAAACTTTATAACGGTATCCAAAACGCTCGGGGAAGTAGTTCAAATGCAATACCTTTTTCTGCCCTTATTGCAGTTTAATCTTGTATTTATTCCAGGTTATGCGTATTTACCCGAATTGTTACAAGTAAGCAATAACTACCACTTTTCAGCTGCAATAAACAACCGGTAACTATTGGTCACGTTTGAGATCCATCCTTTTTTCCCCAATTCGTAAAAAGATAATTGTGACTTATAGACGAAACTCCAGAGGATTAAGTTGGTTTTGATTCCTGAGAGTTGTTGTAAGCAATAGCCATCCAGAAACGACAACTATATTTAGTATATTTCAAATAAAATTAACCACAGTTTCATTATTCAAAGTTGCGAATGTAATTATTCGCATTTTATACAACTGATAAACCACATCCAGCCCAGAATTATATTTATGAATTCAGTTATGTTCCCTATGCATACCTTTATTTTTTGTACATGACAATATCTTTTATTCAGTTGGATTGGAAGTTAAAACTATTAATTAGAAGTAACAATTAATACAAAATTAACATTAAGGCTATAGATGTATGTTCATCCGTCAAATTAATAATTACGCCAACCTCCCATTTTAGAGATAAGAATGAATTGTTTCTTCGCCTAAATTAAAGAACTAGCCTTTTAACAACCGAAGGGGATTTCCTTTCCTGAATTATACGAGAATGGTTCCGTTCCATTTTGTTTTCAGTGGATACTCGCAATGGAGAAATACCTTCTTTCACAGAATAGTCGCGACCGGACAATGTTGCTAATTTGGAACATGAAACTTTATATAGTTATAGCAGATGCGTTTCTTATTTATATAATTATATTTTCTATGTTATTAGTAACTTTGGCATTTTTAACTAAGTGAAAGGATTTTTAGAAATTTTGGATCGTTTTTAAATTTTTTTGGAAATTTTTACTCTACCCAAAAATTAAAATGTAAAAATAGCCTATTTTTAAGGATTTCTGTACAATACCCAATTTATAGCTAAAACATAATATGTATATCAAAAAATCAAGCTTACTTTTAATTATAAATGACAATTTTTCAAAACAATATGAAAGATATTTTATTTTTAAATGAATTTTTAATTCGATTTTGCCAATTGGGAACATTGGCCTGTAAACTGTTAAAGTAAGAAGAAGATATGAAAAAATGTTAACATCTCTTGTTGTAAATTGCTGTAAAAATATATTTCTGAAATATTTAATGTAAGGCAGGAATTCACGAGAGCTCCTCTCTACTCAAATTCCATCATTCCACGCCAAAACTTGTCGTGAATGGTTGAAAACGATGAGGATTGGAGCAATGTGCTCAGAAGTTTGGATTGTAAACCAATCTGGATATCCAACACCTCAATATGGAGTACGGATTCATAAATGCTGAAATGCGACCGGTGTGTTTTTGGCCCATAGGCATAATGTTAAAATAAACCCTCTGATCGGCCGGTTTGATTGCCCATTCTACTTCAATGAAATATGTTACTTTCTTCTCATCTTTACGTCCGGTCCTTTTATTAAGCGAAAAGGGAGGAAAGAAAGAACAAGAAAATACATACACTTAGAAACAACACCGGAAATCATATCAAAATTAATCATTCCGTCTCGAATGTGAAGACAAAAGTGAACTTCGGCTTTCAGGCTCTATTTTGGACACTGACAAAGAAACTGCTGATACGGGTTGCGACTATTAGAAAATGAAATTTTCAGCTCAGCAGACTTTCCGAAAAATAGATATTACCGTTCATTCCTCAAAACCTATTGACGAAATAATTAAAAATCAAATTTTTCATGTGGTATACTAAGAAAGTTGAAATAGTTACTTCCTTAAAATTGAAAGTTCCAAACAAATACCAATTGCACATTATTTTCAGAAAAAACCCGAATAAATTACTATTTATCAATAGATGGTTCTTAAAATTCGTTTTACAAGGAGTAACGAATTAGGACATATTTAAATACGTATTTTGCACTTTCAAACATGCAACCCCTTTAGAGCTGCCAATTTTCCTTCGAGCGAAGAGTGGCTGCCGCCGAGAGGTTTCGCAGTAATTATTTGTTTACTTAAATCATGGCGACGCGCACAACGTGTTTATTCCTTTTGAGTATATTACGATATAATTTGAAAGTAATTTGAAAGGTCGTTTAAATTTGGAATTCAGATAAAAGTCCTCCAGAGTTTTTTAAATAAATGTCTTATAAGACCAATTAAAATAACATCTGTTTTTTTCTCAACAAGATTAACAATTAATATCGTAATTCTTATGAAAACATAATTCACCTAAAATGATTTCTAATCCCTGAGGAGTAATTCATTCACCTTTTGTGATATGAAAGTTATTTGCAGAAATGAAACGAATCTGAAATTTAGACAACTAAAGACTCACACCAGGGAAATGATTTATTCTGAAAATACTGTAAGTAACTTGGCTACATGCATGTGTAACCAATCTGCTTTTCATTCAATTTGTTTACAGTTTACTTTCAACTTCCTTCCTACTTTGACCAAAAACAGCAAACAAGCGAGGCTTAGCTACTTTCATTACTAGTAGGCCAGCTTAGAGTTTGCCAGCCTCCAAAAAATTTTAGAATTGAGACAATAAAGAACAATCCGAGCAAAATGATTTTCTTATATTATAGACTAGCTACCTACGGCGACCATCTGGTTCGCCAATCTTGTATTAATATTAATAAGGCAATTAAGGCTGACAATTTCAACATTTCAATTTTTGTAAGCTGAAAGCAATAATTGCAATAAGGACAAACAAATGAATTTAAAAACACAAACAGTCAACAGGTTAAATAGTAAAACCTAATTTTAATATTTTATATACAAATAAAAAATGTATAGGATGTGTTTGCATGTAATAGAACTTTGAGTTAATTCCTTATGTTTAAGTGTTAAAAAATGATAAGTAAAAAGATTCTTTTTAAAAAAATAGTGGAAAAGATTTTAATAAGTAATGAAAAATTTGAAGTACAATAATTAAATCCCTCAGCTAAAAATAATTTACATATTAAAACTAATTAAACTCAAAATAACAAAATGAAGTTTTTTTTGTGAAAAAAAAGAATTGATTGTATTTTATGAAACACAAAAATAAATTCATGATGATAATTTGAATCTAGTCAATAAAAACAACCATTTATATATTAAAAAATATTGAATTGAAATGCATGAAAAAACCCAAATCTTGAATAATTATTCTTTGCATAACAAAACAACACACACACACTAAGAAATTGAATATGTATAAACTATAAAAACGCAAATTATCAAATAACAGCAAATGATAAAAATGAACTAAAACAGGTATATGTTTTGGATAATAGTTATTCTCTCCACCCAAAGTAACTTCTTATCTGTTAAGTATTAAATCTCAAAAAATCCATAACATTCTCCGTGCAGAACAAAATATACATGCTAGGATAATTACTACTCTCTGAGTTTAAAAAAATGTATACACCCATTCATAAAAACATTAAGCACCGATAAAACATGCATACATCTGATTAATCATTATCTCTGCGGAATAAAACATGAAAAGTAAACTTTAGTTGCATAGGAATTCTTGATACGTCACTTCTTCCCTCTTTTTATCCTTATATTTCTCATAAATCTTAAATTTTCTGTTCCAATTATCTGTGTAATCTCACTCTGAAGCTGTTTTCTGCTTTCATTCATTTTTAAGGGTGATTTTACTTGAAAACAGGCATATTCTGGATATTTGCAAATTTCCATGCCGATTTGTTGATTTTTGACCCTATCTAAAAATTTTAAACATTTACAGTGGCGGACTGGCCAGGTTGCCAGCTTGCCCGATGGCAAGTGGGCCCCCTTATACATAAGACAATTCGGGCCCCCAGTATATGTGTCGACTAAAGATCATAAAGACCATATTAAGAAATGCATTGTGTGAGGAGAACTTGGAATTCCTGTTTGTTGCTATGAAAAGGAATTTCTAGACGATTTGGATATAGAGTACTCATTAACAGATTTGCACAGTCATCTAGTGAACTGAAATGTTTCCTTAGTTGCCATTAATGAAGTGGATCAAATGTAATACACTTCTGTACATTTGAGTTGTTAATCCTTGGCAGTTATAATCATTCTTTTTGAAAAATTTTAAATTGGAAAATAGTTTTATTTTCAATTCGGTTAAAATATTCTCAAAGTAACAATATAGTTCCGAAATTACAGTATGCTATACAACCAACAAAATTATTTAATGTTTAATCATAAAATTACATTTATATTTAATATGTATCACTTTCAATAATACGTGTATACTGTATTTAGTAATCTGTATATATAATAAAGTTTTAGATTAGGAATAGGTTATATTAACTTATTGATTTTAATTTATTATATTTGTAATAAATAATATCAAAATATATATTTGAGATGGTAACGTAGATGTGATAGGGCCCCCTTTTTCTCATGGCAACCACTCTTTTCAGACCCAGTCCGCCCCTGAACATTTATAT